>CAJDSM010001073.1:433-24165 GCA_903981925.1 Ostrea lurida | reverse complement strand
ATCCTACAATGATGATCAATGGCATTTGAACGTTATTTGTTCCCACTTGTTGCTAGGCAAATTCGGTAGCTCATTAAAATACTTATTTTCGCAAAGTTATTTCATCAAACAAAGTTAAATACAATATTTTAAAATTAAATTATAAGGAATGAAGCTAATTTGACTATGTTAGATAAGATAGTAAGTTTTATCTATAATTGGCTCACTGTTAGCTAAATATAACGCTTCGCGGATATAAGTCGGTAACTGCACCAAGTTGATTATATCGTATAAGATAGGTGAAAATAAGCTTCTTCTTAAGATAACATGTATGCCCGTAAGCATTGTTTATTAAATGTTTTAATATAACTGTAATTGCACGTATATTTTTTTGTTATCAAGGTGTATATAATACAAGTATATATCAATGCAATATGTGTTATGTCCTGGACAACTAATCATATAACTATCTTTTTAAAATTGATAGAATGAAGCCCCTGGATTTTATACAAATTATACAGTTTTCTGCTTCTTTCTACATAAATTGTGCCTGCACACCACATAGAGAAGGAAAGATATTCATGCTACATGTCTTAAACAGATCGAATAATACAAAATTTCTTCGCATTAAATCATTGGCTTGATGCTACTAAGGTGTTAATTTATGCTACTACGCCAATGTTAGAATTTAAACAAAAAAAACATGTCTTTCCTCAGATGTATTGGCGGTTACTAGAAAAAATTTTTTATTTGTGTAAGATGTTTCTCTGTTGTTTCCTGAATGTCAATTACATCCTTCTGGCTGTTTGTTGGGGATCACTCGCGTCAATATATTTCTGTCCTCGACTCAGGGGTACAATGCCAGATGTCACTGCTTCATTCAATTGTGTTGTGTGAATGTGCTAACTCTCCTCCTAATTGCCCGAACTCTTTCATGATTCGAATCTAATTGGATTAAATTAACTTTCTGGTTTTTTAGCTTTCAACCTGAGAAGGTGTAGCTTTGATGCCTTTTGTCGTCGCTGTCTGTCCTTCTGTCTGTTTGTTACTGTTTCATTTTCGACTTTCTCTCAATTGAATAGACGGCTGGCCAAATTAAACAAATGATTAAAATATCCTAGTGGGCACAGAAGGGAGTAGTTGTCACAAAGAGCAAGTTAGATTATTCAAAATAATTGATGTTGCTCAATCGTATTTCAGCCAATCAAATTGCTTGTAACAAGTAAAATTAAATTATATTAAAACATTTGGACAGATGCTATACTTGGAAACTTTCATTGTCTGGGTTGCCCAACTAATTGTACACGTACAAATGTAAATTAATTAATAAAAACTTCCATGCGGTACCTTTTCAATCAATGTGGCAGGGCCTGAGAAGCATAATATAGATTTTGTTTTAGTTAGATAGAAATGTTTTTGGGACTATGATTACGTTTTAAAACACATTGTTTACTTAGCCAATTTATATTACTATGTGCACATAACTATTATTAGATGCAGAATACTGTAACTTTTCAAATTACGTCACAGCTAAACTCGTCATAGCTCTCACACGGAGTAAGCGCTCATTGGTCTGAGCAACTTGAATCTCATTGGGCAGTGGGAGGAGTCAATAAACAAAACAACCCTTTGACGCTGTCATTGGTAAGTGTGGGAAAGTAATTGTTGCCGTCTTGGAAAGTAACTAAAAGGTGTGAACAATCACTTTCTCTCTACAAATATTAACAATATGCCTTATATTACTTTATATGATATTGAAATGACTCCATTTAACCGAAATTAAAACACAACAACAAACGCATCACCAAATTAAAATGACAACTGTATTTTTTATTTACAGACCTGTGTAAGTGTAGGGTTTATCGCCTATTAATATATCCGGCTCTTGATCTGAATTTATACATACAACAGTACCTGCATCAGGTGCATTGGCCACGTCACTTTGTTTTCTCAACATAAAATGCAGCATAGGCTATAAGTCTCCGTGAATTTTAAAATACGCTCTGATTCTACGTTCTATTAAATCGAGAAACTCGTGCTCAGTAACAACAGTGCCGTGCTAGTGGCGTAGTGCATGTGTGGGATAAATTGCATGTGAAGAAAGCAATATAGGTAAACTGAATTATCAAAATTATTAATATTGCTAAACGATTCAAGGAGAGAGAGAGAGAGAGAGGAAGAAGTTCGAGCGAAGATTGACGAGAACGAGAGTATTTGCACACAAAGTCAATCATAAAGCGTATAATATTAGTAGTCAGCATCTAAACATAACATCCCATCGTTGCTCAGGTAAACTCGCAATGTTAATTTCAGAGAGAGAGAGAGAGAGCGAGAGAGAGAGAGAGGGTGTAGGTAGTACATGTAAGAACTGATTAAAATCTCAAGTTAATAAGTAAGAATGCGTATTAATTAAGCGTTTTGAAAGCTAAATAACTACTAGTAAATCAGAACGAGTATAAATACGCCTTCTGTGCGTGCGTGTTTGTGTGCGGTATCCAGAGATGAACGTCCGATTTGATTTGTCTTATATGTACGCAGGATCCGCTAAAAGTAAATTTTCATCCTAATGCTATGAATAGGTATTACTTAGAGATGTTTAATATTTTGTACAATACACACCCACATCTTATAATTACGTACAAGACACATGTAAGGCAGTGGCCTAATCGTAGATGAGCAAGCGGGGAGGGGGTGACCAAATTAAAAATTTTCCTGGCTAGTAATCAGTATCCTACAATGATAATCTATTTTAGAGTTGATTTTAGTTCATTCACAATTAATATGACCTTGATGAAGTTTTCTGTAAATGTACAAATATACTTTGAAAAATCATATACATGCATGCTCCCGAGATTAATGAACATAGATCACGTGGAGCAATACAGTATGGACATATCGTTATTACTCAAATCCCATAAAACACCTATAGAACAGGATTTGATTCAGAGAAAATCTAACAATCCAATTTTTTTCAGGCTTGGATCGTTCCTAAAAGTTGTTGTAAAACGGGAAACACAGCGACCTGTTACAGCGAGGCCAGAAACCTCGGCCCTGTATATACAGAACTAAGAAGTATGGTAAGTAATGATTTTTTCCCGTTCCTTGGCTTTTATTCCATCCGGTCATATACCATATTAGAAAAATGTCAAGGAAAACACATGCTGTATGCCGGAGAGTACTCGCAATTCTGTGTCCCTAATCCGCAGCATTATACCGAGGAACTAAGGAGCATCGAAAGCGCATGCTCAATGAGACATTGGAATAGGACGAAAATTTAGGTCTATTGCCAAATAAAGCAAAAAGAAGTGTATATCTCTTCGAAGATTTTTCATTGCGAAGAGAACTACAACTATTTCATATTTGTTATGGATAAAACTAGTATAGTTTGTCACCTGAGGTTTTCATCCGATGAAGTTCTTCGTAGATTAAGTTACATATGGCAGAGAGGCACTGGAACTGAAACCATGTGTGGACCGGACCCTTTTTTTATTCTTTTGTAAAAATTGTATGACCTGGACTCGATTTTTTGCGAACGTTCTGAAGAAGCCTGTAGATCCACTCTGGATGCTAGTCATCATATGATCATAATGGACACCTTTTATCAGGAAGCTTTATTAAACTTTTTTATAGGGACCATAGCGGCTGTGACCGATCAACAGGGAATGCTCACTCTTCCAAGACACCTGATCCCACCTCTGGTATATCCAGGGGCCTGTGTTTGCCCAACTCTTAATTTTGTATTCCCTATAGGATTTATAAGATTGACCACCTTTTCATTTAAGAAGGCTGGACGGATAAGGACCTGGTATCTTACCTGCCATAAATCTTGAGGATCTCTGTAATTGTAATGAATTGTGGGATTGATGCACACTTCTGTTCACGTATTAATGCTATCTTTGTACATTGCTCATCTAGGTCCACAACGATATTATAGCTTATCTTCCAGTGTTCATTGCGTGATGCATAAAAAACCATTAGTAATGTTCGACACATTGACCATGAAATACAGTTTTGACGCTTATTTGTGTTCTCCACATAATCAGTGGTTGTACTCTAGCATCGATCTAGTCATGTTTACATGCTATTATTGGATCCATTCAATCAGATTACTCGGTTTTCGTCAAGGATCTGTGTTAGGAATTAAGCTTTTCTTAAACTCTATTGGAGCAATCTGTCGACGGAATGATCATGATGGAATGGAGTAATCTTCTTATTGCAGACACGGGTAGCATTTGGCGTCCCTCACCACAGTTAGAAATCCTTCCCTATACTCGCAATGTAGCAAATCGGAGTGGATCCACTCCGAAATGAATTTCACAGCTATTAGACAGAATGAGCATAAAAATTGGGTCTTATTCTAGTAGTTACAAACATTTTCTCATATTTGTAAGTCCCTTAAATGAAGAAAAATCCAAGAAAAACGTGCAGCACGAGTCGTTTTGAATTTTGACGCCAATTTTGCCGGAAGTGGGTAGCAATCAAATCATGACAAAATATATTGAAATCTTTAATTTGCAATGCAAATATGACTAAAAACTGCGGTTTAAAATTCAGTTTACAGGTATTTATAACTTCTCTATCTCATTTTATGGCCCATGCAGAACGTATTTACAAATTTCGTTTTGCTACGAAGTGAGTATAGGGGTGGAATTCTATCGTTAAACCGGGTCCGGAGGACATCTGTCATTTTAACGATAGAACGTTCTATCTAGGGTAGCATTGTTCTCTGTATAGAAGTGGACATACATAGCCTACATCCACTTCTCTTCGCAAATCTGTTTCATTTCCGGGATTAAATTTTGTGGTCATCCCTATTGATGGTCTGGGGGAAAAAAAATGAAAAATCCAGAGTCGGAAAATCTGGAAAAATTAATAAAAATTCTGCTTCTCGACATTTTATATTTATTCAAACATGTTTTCCTATAGATTTCATTATTTTTCTAACTATTTCATAAAGCTTTACATGTTTATTAATTTTTCCAAATTATCCAACTTCGAATTTTATATTTTTTATACCGAAAAATCAGGATTTATTATAGGCCTACACAATTATCGGGATAGGAAACATGTGAAAAATGGATTAACAGGTAGCGAATAAGTGACAAATGCATGCATTAATGTTAAAGTTATGGAAATAATTGGTTTGTAACGTAACTTGACTAAGGCACATTTGAGTGGGCACGTCGATCGAAGTGTAAACCGTCACCGGTTCTGACATTTTCACGTTTTCCAGAATCAAAACAGTGAAGAGAATGCCTGTCCACTTCTATACAGAGAATAGAGTAGCATAGTTGTTAACGCATCTGTTGTCACCACCATGACTCGAATTCGATCTCCAGAATATTGGCAGTGGTTGTATGCGAGAGGGTACATTGTATGATGGTCGCTTACTTGCTTGGACACGTGGGTTTCCATTTCCTTCCACAAGTGCCCGTTACGTGGACTGGACAACCGGCTAATACACCCTACTTTGCAGTTAAAAATAATGTAAATTGTACGCTGTCAGGAAAAGTAGGCCATGTTTTCCCTTCCCTCCCCCCTCTGTTGCCACGTGACTGCAAAAAGGAACGTTAAGCAGTATACAAATAAACAAACACATAAATAATGTTTTATCAATATCTTGGTGATTAATTTCTTATTTTACAGAACTGTTTTGACCAGTATTACTGTTTTATCGATGTCATGGTGATTATTTTTTTTACAGAGCTGTTTTGACAGTATTATCGAATTTCTTTATGGAAACGTCATCATTTTGATATCCGTTGTGGTAGGAGTGGCGGTTACCGAGGTAGGTCTACTTCAATAGTTCTAGTCGCGAAAAAAAAATGGATAAAGCGAGACTTTTGCAAATGAAAATAAAAGTTTTAATTATTCGAATTTTCCTAATACATTTCTTGTTTTAATGACAGATCCTAGGGGTAATTTGTGCAGTCATACTATGTCAGAACAGAACGGAATATTGGGATTGGGACTGAGAAAGTGGACTACATTTAACAGCGGAGGAAATCGTGGTGAATTGTCCAGTCTTTACATAGAGACCACGTGGTTCAATAGTTTAAAGAACTCGATGCTGGATGCGTAGAGCCGAACTTGTTACCATATGAATTATTTTACAAAATTAAATGTTCAGATATTATGTGTTATTCCACTACATGTAACTTTAAAAAGCAATTTAATGCCATGCATAATTGATATAATTGATATTCGTTATCCTTAAAATTTTAATCGATAAACGTTTAAGTAATATGGACCCGAGTCTTTCACGAATGTATTATTGAAGTACCCTGTATTCAGTTGAATAATAAGTACTCAGTCAAATTGCTCCATACTACATATATACATGTATGTACATTGCAGGGCTATGTGCAGATGGAAAATGAAAAAAAAAAAGAGAAAAGAATATTCTTTTTGGTTTTTTTTTAGTTGTGTGCATTTGTTTGATCATTTTGTTACATGTTTTCATGATGCTATTATCGATATTTTAAAAAACCCCACAAAATAAATGTAAAATCGGAAGTTTTGTTATAATTTTTCTGCATTGGAACCATAAAATGAGAATAAACCACAACAGCGGATTCAGGATTTGTCGGAAAGGTTTGTTGAAAGAGGAACCAATACATGTAAGCTTAAGGTCGGGGATGAAGGCAAAGTGGGGGCCCGACGAAATTGCAAGTGATGTAGCAGGTAATTCCGAGTTTGCTTTAACAGGAAGGCTTTTTTCATTGAATGTATTTAAACGTCGGGTGCCTGTGCATTTATGTAACAAATTTTCCCTTATGAGTAAATGACCAGGAACACCTGTTTGGGTTCTTGACAAGACGTTGAAGATTTTATTCAAAGATCCAGATTGTCCAAGGAGAAATATCAAAACCTTATAACAACAATGGTTAACAGTATTAAGTAATATGCTAAATAAAACATGAATACTGTAAATTCACATAGATATTGATATACAACCAATATACGATTATAGTACATGTAATTACACGAGTGATCTGTATCAAGGGAGATAACTATTTACATGAAAATACCACACAATATATAGACTAACTTCATATAAGAAATGAATCTTATATTTTTTCGGGTGATGCAGGTATCACCGAATTTTAGACGGTAAAACTCATCAATGCGCGAAGTGCATTGATGAAAAGTTTTACCGTCTAAAATCTCGGTGATAACCTGCATATCACCCGAAAAAATATAAGATTTATTTCTTATCATTTAATTTTGGATTATAACAACAAAACAATGTCCATTAGATTTTACTTGTTGTTCAGGTACGTGATTGAAAAATCACCTCAATTTTTTAACCAATGAGAATCGGCGCTAGGTGATCATGTGAAATAAAATTAAATGATAAAACCTTTACAATAATTATCATAATAATGTATTAACATTATCAATTATTGAATTGAATAAAACTACGGTGAGCATACCATTCTATGAGAACAAGTTGGAACTTTATTGAACAATTTCCAGATGAAAATAAGTACCAAACTGATCTGATCTATAAATTAATTACAATATCTATAATCTCTTGACTAGTATATAATAATAATAATAATATATATATGCTTTAAAATATATCACAGCGAGACAAATTGTATACGTTACTATCATAGATATTTACATTACACAAGTCTCATTCTCACTGATCATTTACTCTAGGAAGGTGCTTATAAAGGGAATTTATGCAAAATTACAGATTTTACATTTAGTAAAGGAATTAAAGAATAGATTAGCATTAGTAATAAATTATTAACTTACCAATCTAGAGGAAAATGTCAGTTTCTATGTCTGCTAGTCAAAAAACTTCAAATACAACTCATTAGTTCGAAAACTCAACAAAGACTGTCCATTAAGCAGAGAACACTTGGAGGGAAAATATCCAGGACCGATCCGAAAGAATTAAGACAAACTAAACCACCAATGAAATTAAAAGACACGAGGGACATTTGGGCAGAATATAATTATACACCCCAGGCCATTACGCTGGGAAACTGACCATTTAACGTTTGACTGCGGGTTTAAATTATTCTTACCTTGTGTAATGACTTTATATTAAACACAGTCAGTTTATATGATGATGCTATATACATATACTACACTATATCAATATTATACCATACTAACATGTATAATATGAGTCTGTCATATATTACTCCTCTCTCTCTCCCTCCTCTCTCCTCTCTCTCTTCCTCTCTCTCTCTCTCTCCCTCTCTCTCTCTCTCTCTCTCTCTGATATCATAAATTTATCGAAATTCTCACAGACTTTGACGGTTAACTCTTGTTCAAAATATAACATAATTTTGTATTTTCAAATATTGGTATTGAAGCATATACATGAATAAAAATATGAAAATACTTACATTGAAATAATTCATTTTCTGGTTACAAGTTCGATGACTAACACACGCTTGTGATACAGGTCTGGGGAATTAACAATCATGTAACAAGAGTTATGCCTCCTGACACGAAATATATCGACAATCGTCAGGATATGCAATATACTACGAAATTTCATTTAGCATTTTTTTTTTAATTAGCGTAGGTTAATTAATAAATCCAAAATATCCTTGATCCGATTTGTGCGTTACATGTTACCATTTGTTAGAATGTCATTTTCGGACTAGATTTGATGACATTTCATGCAGGGCCTATGCAGAGTTGTCGTTCGTTACCCTCACATACAGGGTAACGAACGATAACTCTGCATAGGAGATTGGGCTCACGGCGGGTGTGATTCAAAGGAGTGTCTCCAAAGGTTAAGCGTCCCCAAAGGAGACATCTCTCAAAGAGATATCTCTCGATTATTTGATGCTGGTCAGCTTTACCAGGGAATGCCCCCCCCCCCCCCCACACAACACACACACAAGTGAAAGCCCGTCAAAATCGTCTAAAGATGCAGAGACAGGTGATATCAATATGAACACAGGTTATGATACTTGACGCTATACCACTACTTACTGAAACGGTTACTAATGATTTAAACGATTACTAATGATTTAAACGGTTACTAATGATTTAAAAAGATATATATGGTGATTCTAACGGTTGAAGTACAACGTATGCAGTTTGGTAAATATTGATTCATCTACGGGCATATTTAATGCTTCTGCAATATTAATAAAAATATTCAAGTACATTGCATATTTTTTTTAAATATGCTTAATTTCTCTTTCTGTCCATGATAAACGGGTAACATGTTATCATTTTATTTCACTCTCTAACGCCGATTCTGATTAAAAAATGAATGGCCGCCACGAAACACATGTCCATTTGGTGAGATTTGAAAGCTGTTTGTTGTGGATATACGGTAATAAAAATCTTACCTCAATATTTGGTCAGATTTCCTTTCATTCTGATTACGCCTCGTTTAGTCGTCCTAAACGTCAAATTTAATACCTTTGGTATTAAATTACAAAGGTCTCTAATAAAGCGTAAATTGGTGTTTTCCCCACAGTGTCCGAATTTCCGTCATAAGATCTTGTTGGGAGTTATGAAATGGTCACGGGTTTCAAATGTTCATTTCAAATGTAACCAGATGTTTTTTATATTTAAATCCGGTGATTGTGATGACCATTTTGTTGTATTAACGTTGTTATTAGCAAAGTAATCTTTACTAATTTTTGTTCGATGAGATGAATAGAAGCATTATCGTCAGTGAAATGCCGTGCAATAGACTGTCCAGAGGACAAATATTGTTATCAATTAATTGAACATTGCAGCCAATGATTTGGTCCTTGTACATCATAAAGACAACCAAGTCTGTCAGCCGCTTCCAATAATGACCGACTCCATTTTTAACCTTTCACAATTTCGTAAACTTGCTTGTCCTCAAGAAGTAGTCTCGATCATCCAGACGTTTGTCTTATCAGCTTCGCGAATGAGTCGAAGCGTTTTGATGATCAAGACTACTCAAGAAGAGGAAGTTGCTATCCAGTTAACTCCCCCTGATGCTGACTATTCTAGAACTAAAACTAGTACCCAATTGAGTCCAATTATATACTGCTCTTCACTCCATTAAATGATATTATCTCATATTTATTTCAACAATCCATATCAGTTGAACATTGCAGCCGATAATTCTGCCCTTTTACTTCATAAAGACACCCAAGTCTGTCTACCTGTTCCAATAATGACCAACACCAATTTAACCTTTCACAATTTATTAAGATAAAACACATTTATAAAAGTAACATAATCTGTATTTTTACGAAAAAATTAAATCTTTCAGATGTTTTTCTTATGTATACATCTAATAAAGTTATGCTTTCATACGTAATTACAACATTAAAAGTAAAAAGATACACAAGAACAAAGCACTTGTTTCTAAATATTTATAATATTACCAATCTGCTTTCACACTCTGTCTCTGGCTTGCCGCAATTTTGTAGTTCTAAGCCAAGGAAGACAACTAGGATACCATAAAGAAACGGGCAAACTAGTGGCCTCGCTTGGAAACCCCATGCCTAATACGCATGGTGGCTAGACATTCAAGCTGCACAGCTTTCACACCCTGTCTCTGGCTTGCTACCTAATTTAGAACTTTAACATCATCCAGCCTGTAGGCTCTCCTCCTTTTCATAGAGGTAGAAGTGTACTGAGCACCGAACTGCTGCAGACCCCACACATTTACTAATAGTGCAGCAGACGGGAGGTCAAATTCTAAGATGACCCCAACCTAGGGTAGAACAAAGCACAACCTATATGATTTGAAGCAGAATTTTGTCTAGATTATGAAATGATGGTCCTAGTCTGACAAAATGTGTTTGACTTAGTGTAAATTTGGAATTTCTGTCACAAAGTCACAACATTTTTGTGAATAAAATAGAAGGTAAATTTTGTCTAATTGTGACGGACTTAATGCACGACATCAAACAAGAATGGTTTTAAACCAAGCAGTCTGACCCAGCAAACTATATCATGCTCTTTTATGCCAATTCTGAGCGGACTTTTTCAATAAAGAAATAAATATGGACTAAAACAGTCATAAACGCCGTCATTTTTCGTTCCACGTACCCTCATTTCTTGCGTCTAACAGACTCATTTATGAAAGAAATTGTATATACTACACATCAAAACTTTCCTCATTTACTCCTGTCGCATGATATATAGTATACATGTCTAGCATTATCAATGCGACAGCAAAATATTATCCCTCTCCCTTTTCCTGGCCTCTTTTGAGAAATGACCACAACACTATAATTGACATTTAACTTCCATGCTAATGCACAGGCACGAGACATCCCTCATACTTTGATGCAGGTGGGAAGAGACAACAGCTTGAGCTTATGTAAGGGTGATGTCATCCTTGATCCCTTCACAGACATTGATATGATGTTCCCCAACAAAAAGTTGCCCTAATGACCAGATTAACAACCAAACAGTCCCTGAACTTCTGAGAAAGAATGTTCCCCCTTTCCCCCTAAAATTCCAAACCGCCCTAGATTTTATTTAAGTAATCATGGTTACCACTTTGAGATAAATGAGTTCCATCATTATAGATCAACTGATTTGATAAACCTTGATATTTTTATCATGAAAAATGCAAGCCCCATTGACTTCGGACGTAATGTTTATTACTGTGGAATCATCATTGTTCGTGGGGGACCAATGTTCATCGATTTCGTGGGTCACTCTTACGCACGAACTTACGTCCCAACGAACATGTTTTATTTTCCTTTTAATCTTGATAAATATTAAGCATTTTGCATAAATTATCAATTACCCACTAAATTACGTCCCCACGAATCAGCAAAATTTTGATTACTCACGAACATTGGCCCCCACGAATTAAAATGATTTCACAGTAACCTCGCGCCGTTTTAAATCAATCTTAGCCCTACCCTTACCCCACCATGCCAGTACAGACGGGGCAGCATAGCTGACCAAATGAGCAAGGTTTCCGGGAGCACGACATTATAACGATACAAACTACAGCTAAGAGCTGTGTTATGAGATCATTGGACCCAGCGTGGATCAGCAGTTCTTCTGTTAACAATTTGTCAAGATCTTGCCGTTTTGAACAGTCCTTTTATACCCTTCCAGGTGATGTCCATCCCTAGGTTAAGGTCTCCTCCCTGCCTCCTCATCAGCCCAGTCCGGTATTAAAGATCCCACTGTCGGTGTAGTTACAGAAGTCGTTATTTACCCATGTGTCCTGCGTAATGACTGAAACGCCATTTTAAAAAAAGATTGAAAGAAGGTGAGTCAGACTTCATTTCTAATGTTACCCGGGTATAGTGACGTGGTTTTTTGAATCAGTTAAACGTTGACAGAACGCCTTACCTGGAGCTACGACTCTACAAGCAAAGTTCAAAAGTCCCAATATGGACTGAAATTGCTTAAGTGTCCCCTTTCTTTTAAATGTCATAATGGCAAGATTTTATTGTTTGATTTCACAGATTTTCCCCCGAGGTAATTTCATGATCATGTCCACCGTATCAAACTCAATACCCAAGAAAGTAAGGACTTGTGTTGGGTATACTGTTTTGTCACTTTTAATGGGGTCCCTAGATCACTGTACAGGGCCGAACGGGTGTGCAAGTGTATTGTTGGCTAATGGAATAAGCTCTCTGCCAAGAAAAGAACGTAGTCCAGATAAGTCGGAATGGAGGAAAAATTTCGTAAAACAATCCGTTGTATCAACGCAATGAGAAAGCAATGCACACATCACCTGTCCAGATGTGCGACAGCTTACTGTACACCAATGGTAGCATGTGTGTGATAATAATAAAGTAAAAAGCACATACAAATCAAAATAATGACTATTACTTCTGGCAGCACATAAGGGACGGAATTGATATATCGTTCTTGGCAAGCTAGGTCACTTTAACCTTTTGGCACTAGGCAACAGACCGTCTGTAGTGTAGATAGTGGGGTGTACAGAGACTCTGTCCTGGTCGATATCAAGATAATGTTATAGCCGAGTTTCTGATAGATAGTTGAATAAGGGGTAGTCCACTAGACGTTTCTTGTGGAACAGATACCTAATGGGAATGAAATTGCTGAATGTTGGAATAGGTGGTTGTTAATAAAGAGGCAGATCTAGTCCCCAAGGTAACTTCTTTTTTAATAATTCAAGCGTTGAACAGAAGCAACTTGAGAACCTGACTTCTACTAGAGTCAAAACCCAATATGGAACTGAATTGCAAGTGTCATACTCTATAAGTCATAATGGTAAGACTTTTTTGTTTGTTTTACACAGATCTTCCGCATAGGTATTTCATGTTCTACACCAGATTGCACAACACTTTATCTTATATCCCAATGTAGCATCATGTACATAATAAACCATTGGCAAGATAAGTCTCCTACTAAATGTGGGCAAACATTGCGCAGCACACGCCCATAGCTATAACTGGAACAGAGAGAACATTTGTGATCAAATCGCGCGCTTGATGCAGTTTTTCAGTTCCAATATTTCGGTGGATTATCTGCAATCACCCGAAAAAATACAAGATTCATTTCTTTAAATATTATATCACTGAAGTATTTCTTTTTACATATTTTTATTGAAATTAACATTGCGTTTATCAATTCAATAAATGTTCACGGTTGTGTCGCAAACACTTATCGGGTGATGAAGACAGCAAACTTGCAGAAAAAAATACAACCCGTCTGGTGTATGATAATGCATTTTTCACGGGGACGTTACCAAATTGAAAATTCCAGCTAAATTCTACCTCACTCCACCAAATACAATTTATACTTATCACTTAATTACATGAAAACAAATATGTCCATTTATACTGAAATTGTTAGGTAACTGATGAACAAACAGTCTCATTCAAAGTGTTTAGATAGACCGCTACTATAGTGAATAAAATACAAAATTAATGTCGTGATCAAGACTTACAAGATCGCTATTTCAAGTGAAGCTATTACACTGCGTGAAAAAACTTTATGATATGAGATGAAGAATAATAAACAGTGTGATCGAACATCATATGTCTACCTGGAAATACGCGACAAAGGGTGGTCAGCTAATAAAATAAGCTCTGATCGAAGGCATAATGTACAACCGTAGCAATTGACGGATCGTCAAATATCTGAAACAAGTATAGGCTTTAACAGGTCAAAACACGACAGATTGACAAGGCAGGGTGTTAACGGCAATAGGGACCCGATGGGGGCTCGGGTTAGAATAGTCCCGGTTCCCTTGCGTGTCGTAGGGGACAAATTGGGCGGTCATTCGGGATAGGCCCAGAAAAACCGAGGTCCGACACGGTCGTACACAGCGTAACGCGTGTGGCACAATAAGATCCCTCAACTGCTCAAGCAGGTGAATTTTGCAGCCCCTTCACCGCAATGTGACTCTCCATACCGTAAGAATAATTCCGAGGTGGACGTTAAACAGTAAATGGGATCATCAACAAAGATCTTGCTTAACGATTTACCACACTTGTTGCATAGTGCCCGAGTTCATGCAAACACCTTGGTTGAATAGTTTTAGCAGCACTCAGACTTTAGAGTGATTGAATTGCCTATCAAAACAATCTTGCGTAGTCGATACAGTTAGAATAGAAATCAATCAATATGAGAGAGGTAGATTAATGTTCCATGGACGTAAAAATCAACTTGCGAATATCAATCAGTTAGGAACTAAGAAATTTGCATAATGACAAATATAGATATGTGTACAGTAGCTGCTCGATTCATATGCAAAAAACTCTTGCGTATCGAATCAGTTTAGAGACTTAGACATCATATGAAGTGGATTATGAAATGTCCTATTAATATTTCTTTATTATATATATTGTTAAAGCATTTCGTTTGTTTATTGTATTGTTTTTAATTTGTTTGGAATTGATATTTGATTTAACACTGACGTTATAGACTACTATCTGGTGTATCGCTTCATTGTATTCATCTGTACTAGAAATGATTGATTCCTCCGGCGACCCTTAAGTATTGAACCCTACGCCCCTTTCTGACAGGTCATCATGTATCTGTTATTTTAGCCGAGCATGGATAAACTCAAAGTGTTTCAATGAAAATAATCAACGATCTTCTTTGCTGTCAGTATAATTGTCTAGACGACCCGAGGCTCAGTTGTGAACAGAAAAGGCTATATATGATAAAGATATTAGCGTCGCTCACTGTCCATCTTGTATCGACGTGTACATGTGTTTGAATCTTTTATTCCGATCATGCATGTATTGTTTGCTTGATAATTTTGGATTTCCTAAACTAGCTACCTCAACGTTTGCGAAATATGAAAATCACAAGCACTTGCTAGACTGGATAACAATCCGTCGTGTACGAATTTTAAGTATCGGATGAGTGTTGCAATGACGGAATCTGCAGTCTATAACGGTCTACCAATCGTATCCTTACGCGTTCATTCGTCTGTTCGTTCATTTCTCTAACGTTTTCCTCAATAGAACATGGAGGTTACAAACTTTCGACGTACGATTTATTTTGCACCTGCGACACAGGAGGAAAAAAAATCGCCAACGTTTCATTTTACACCTGCGACACGGGAGAAATTGTCAATATCTAGCATTTATATCCACAATTTTACCTAAAGAATACAAGAAATACAATTCTGGTGATTCACATCTTGTTTGTTTTTGGTGGGTGTTTTCGTGTTTGCCGTACATTACATATGAAAGAACGAGAGCAATCGAGCAAGATTTCTGACCTCCGGTTAGATTAAAGTCCTCTGGATCCAGATCGCCATCTGTGTACCAATTTTCAAAGCGATCTGACCATTGGTTCTTTGAATCAACGTGATACAATAATTTTTGGCTCAATATAGCTTTAATTTTGGGTTGAATCTAGTAACCCAAATAAATATCATGAACTTGTGCAGACTGAAAAAAAAACAAGCCCATGGAGTATCGAGACACATCAAAAGATACTTAATAAATTGACAAATGTTTGTCCCTGTTCAGATGCATCTAAGTATAGCTAAATTTCAATAACTTTTCGGACATGTAGAGACAAAATGAAGTGTATTTGTCCTCAGTCCATGACGGATATCGAAGGAAATGTTTTGAATTTTTAACTATATCACATTCGTGACGCTTCTCGGGCTTTGTACTAAATATCTTATAGCAGCTAGAAGCTGTATTTGCTCCTTTGAAAAGTACAAATATATCTGTGTGATTCCATATTTAAGATGTATAAGATACATGTATTTGCTGATTTCTTTTGAAAACCCACCCGACCCACATCCCAACAAAAAAATTCGGAATGGCATTAAACCACCCTAATGTGTTTTGTTAGATAGAACATATTTTGACGTCAACACAGTTATGCATGCTTTCATTAAAACCAAACTGCGTAGAAAAGCCCAGCTTAATACTCTGTAATTCTGTTAGGATAGCGAGACTACGGTAAGTACATTAGTCATTTTGACATACCATTATATAACCTTTATTGTTCACTGTCGCATAATAAGACCATTTGAAACCCCTGATAAATGATTTCCTGACATTGGTTCATCACGTAATAAACATTGTAAGCCGTTTTCGTGAAATTTTGGTACGGTTCTTATTTCTGTCGCGAATACGTCTCAAACTTTGATATTTCACGGCTCAAATATCTAAAAATAAATATCACATGGAGATATTGAAGTCGTCATTACAAGTCCACATGTTATATAAAAAGTCAGTGAAACAGAGTAAAAACAGCCACAACATAGAATTTTCTTTCTCAAGCGATGGGGGGGGGGGGGGGGGTCGTCACGTGTAGACCACATCGGGTTATTTCGTGATAGTGCGTAGAAAGCAAAACAAAATTTAAAGTTGTGTAAAACCCATGATTATATTGCATAATTTCAAGTTACTTTAATTTAAAGAAAACAACGAAAAGAACGTGTTCAACCAACGAAAATATGTTTTCAATGAAATTTCTACCAAGACATTTAAAACGTGTTTAAAATAAGGGGACTGCATTTATCAATGCATAACGTTAGACATGCATATTTATCATTAAGTCGTCATACAAATGATAATATTTTATAAAGTCTTGTTAAACAAGGAACCAAACACGTGTATCTGTCGAGAGCTGCAATCACACCCGAAAATCCGACAGGAAACACGCACACATGTTCTCATTGTGTAAACAAGGGTGTTTCTGCACTGTTGCAATGAGAATCTTGATGACACGTTTTGGAAACAATAGGTGGCAATGTATAGCTGCCTGGGGACACAATAAACGTCAAAGTAACTAGGATGAACGCGCCGCCGTCAGAACACTGTCCGAACATTTCGGCTTGCAGAGTTGCAATATCACGTAAAGGACAGTGGTGTGAGCTCCACTATCAATGGGGCATATTGTACTGCACAGTCTGACTAATGTCTGGGAGTAGGTCTACATTTTCTTTGACATGAAGGAACATTTACATGCGATGTTTTCTGTGTAGGCTTAAGCCGTAATTAGAATTGGTTTTTATATAAAAAAAAAGAAGTAAAAGTTAAAACTTTTTATCGAATACAACAATGACACGGTCCTGGATTTACGTATTAGGAATATCATTTCTACTTTTCGGTGAGTATTAACCTGTGTGAATTCTTCGAAAATCGAAAAAAAAAAATCCAATTGATCAATTTATTTATATACATATGTATATTCAAATGTGCCTAGGTTTTGGTCATTAGCCAGTGATATATTTCATCGTGTCATTCCTTGCAAAACCTAATGATTAATTGATGATATTTCTGGAAACCTTTTTGGGAAAAAATATTATGATAAAAACGTTATAGGATAAAAAAGACCCAGGCTGATATATTACAAAATAATTTCTAATGTGTGCATTATTGTAAAAGATAATTATAAACTACGCTCCCCGTCTGTGCCGATTTTTTTCCTGTCAAGCATAAAAGAGACAAAAATCACAAATTGAAAATAAGAGAAAATAATGAAAATAGTTTTTGAATTCTAATGCGCAAAACGAAGTCATGTTGTGATTCTATACTAGTAGTAGAATGCGGAAATGCGACCGCAAACCTACCAGTGGTTTTGCCTCATGATGGGTTTTCCTTGCCGATTTTTGGTTGACCATCATCGAAGACCTTATTAACATGCATAAATCTGAGCAGGTACTGAAAGCTGATGTCACGAGACGTGGTCATTGACTTTATTTTGCACATTGAATGAAATAAAAGACTGTGATGAGGATTGGCAAAGACAAAACGTGGCAACATTTATTTCTTTAACAATCAGTTTTATTTTTCAAAAATGTGTTGGGGACAGCCCCGTCAAAAAGAATTCACATTACTCAATAGAACATTGTTATTAGACTAGAAATATGTCGTGTACGTTGAACGATAGCGATAAATTAAATTCCATGTTGAACAACTTCAAACAATATCCAAGGTACAGGTGACGACTGCATTCTTGCTCTGATTGATCTAAAAGCATTTATGCCGCAAAAAGATGGAATTTCACCAAACTATTCTCTAACACGTTGCTCCATATTGCTCCAAGTGGGTGTGGGAGGAATACCGATACTTTTTGCACCAATCTGTAGATAGCAATACCTCTCCCGGCCTGATCAATCGCTAATGGCGGATGGTAGGTATTAACCTCTTGGATGCAAGTTGTAGGAGTTCAGAGTCGTAAATATATCCGTTGTTATGGCCGTGCGTCTATTTGAACTTCCCTCGGCCAACAATAAACGTCATCTCGAGTTATATTTATGTCCTGACTAAAACACCAACAAAATGTAACAAATAGCAATGTGAACATTTTTAAGATTAAAAGGATATTTCAGGGGGATTTTTTTTTATTGATATCATTACTTCAGATAGATAGCTGACAACGTAATCTATTTCTCAAGAATTACATCTCCATTAACGACACTTTTAACACACAATGCATTGAGCTTCAGTCCATAAAAAGTTTTTTGAAATACGAAATTGTATGGAAGTTCTTGTGAAAGATCCGATATCTTAATAGAAGAATTTCAATAGTGTTCGATTTATTTTACAGCTCTATCAGAAGCAACTCGTGAGTACTTTTAGTCAAATTTTCTATATTTGATAAGAAATCTATTTTGGGGTCATTATCATGAAGGAAATGGACAAAATTATGTAATATTTTCTCTACTTGTTTTTATTACAGACTTAACAAGAAACAGAACACTAAGTAAGTTTCGTTTACATTTTCTCTAGTTCTAGAATATTAGCTATCTGATTAAAAGATAATTTCTAGACATGATTTCTTTCGAAATTTGTAGCAAGAGAACAGTTACTACGTAGAAGAACGTTAGCCACAAGTAGAACAAATGGTAACACTGTCACACAAAGAGGCCGAGGATCTCTGAATGGAAGAACCGGAACTCTGGGAGGAACTGTCGGAAATCCTCGGACAGGACTCCCAACATCAGCAGCGGCATCTCAAAGAGATATAGATAGAGTTATCCTCACACCGGTACAAGATGGCGCTGTTAGATCCCTAAGAAATCTTTTAAGTACTAGAAGAGGTCGAGGAAATCCAAGGCTCATTGGTACTCATTGTCTATCTTAACAAGACTCAGTAATACTAATCTTTCTAAGACATACTTTGATTAATTTGAATTCTAATGAATCTACATTCAATATCAAAGCTGTGCAATACGTCATACTTAATTCTGTCGTAACTACAATAAACATTTTTGATTTTGGTTTATTTTAGGGTTTCTAATCCCCAGAGCAGACGGTCGTACACAGCTTAGATTAATGAGAGGTATGTTTACGTCAGTAGGAGTGTAATGGTACCAAGCGCTTATCCATAATCTATAGTGGACACGAAAACAAATGCGTTGTGTTTAGTATCGTATGTTCGGATTACGTGTAGCTAAAGCTTAGTGGTCCAGTGACAGCGTCTGTGGTTGGCTCGCTAGCTGGAACAAAAGCTTTATGTGCGCATGTTTACCGCGCTTTTGATACATTTTAAAGGAGTAGGCCCATGCCAAGAAGGGTGAAAAATGGCCCTGTGAAATAATCAAATTAAAAGTGAAATTTCATCAAACTATTTTCTGCACAATTGTCTATGCATAATAGTTTATCAGGGTGGTAAATTTTTTGGACTTTTACATTGGTGCATATCTGAGATCTACTGCCCCAAACATCATGAAAAGTCACGAAATACAAGGATTTGCTCAAAATCACCACATTTTTGTGATGAAATGTCCAAAATTCATATAGAGCACAGTCTTGGATCAATTTTATTTATGATAGCAGGGAGGTTAAAATTTTGATAACATATCCTTGGTCCATAATAGATCTCAGATACATCAATGCAAAACTCTTAAGATTTTACCACATTGATAAACTATCATACATGGACGACTATCATTTGTGCAGAAAATAATTTGTTGAAACTTCACTTTAATTTTGACCATTTTATAGGGGATTTTCATCTTTCGTGAGCCTACTCCTTTCCTTCTTCTAACAAAATTTAAGTATGTCTTTATAAATTCATATGCATGTTGACAATAAGTAAAATAAGCTTTGTGTGAACTTTTTCTGCTTTGTGCCTTTAGTCCATGATGTCGTATGCGATAGAAATAACAATAATCTATTACAGATGCTTTAGATTTAAGATTTTATAGAATATTGTGGTGTTGATTAGTTATAGTTCGATATAGTTGTGCCTTAGTTACTGACAAAGATTTAGTTGCCCCGTAGTTACTGACAAATGTTTAGCTGTTTTTATATATACATGTATTTTCAATATTAGTTATTGCACGATGTAGTAAACGTGGACTTAGACTGGCACCTTGAACTTGTCTAACACGTGTTTATTATATATATAACACGTGGATTTCTATTATAGGAGCGGAACAATTCTTAAGAAATCGCAGAGGAGGTAATTGTATAGCACAGGAGTTGGATGTTGGCATGTTGCGACGCTAAATGACCATCTGTTAGAGAATCATTCAATCTATTCAGCTACAGTCGAACCTCGTTATCTCGAACTCGATGGTACCAAGAAAAATGTTTGAGATATCCGTGGATTCGAGATATCGAGGGCAAAAATACTAAGATAATTGGTGGTTGGGACCTCCAAATCAGTTCGACATAACCATGGTATTCGAGGTATCAGTGTTCGAGATATCGAAGTTCAACTGTATTTTCTACAGTGGACACAGAGTATAACGTTTTACTGTTTGGATGATACATTGAATTAAAAAAAAAAATGAAATTTCTGTTTTTATATCAAATTTTTCAATTTATTTTTATTGTTCACAATGAATTATTGTGAATATTTCCAACAGTTATCAAAACTCTTAATGACATTTGATTTGAACATAATTTATTTATATTGCTGAATCAGACAAAGGGATTGGATAACTTAGACAATCCTCTCCTTTAAATAATTTAAAATCACTTTACCATACAATTACAAGGGACTATTTTAATATTCGTAGATGTTAGACAAGACAGGAACTCATCATAAGATTCTATGAATGTTAGTTGTAAATTCACTGTAAGCAATTTTCATGTTTTCAACAAAATGACTTGTAACAAACCTTAATTTTTTATAGTTTGCAAAAACATAATCATATGATTGAAAAGGAATATATAATTGAATTGATGGTCATCTAGTGTCCGTTTTCAGGCAGTAATTGCAGCTGCTCACCTATTTTTTCATGACTGTCCACACTTAACCTCCTTCGCATCACCATTACTCGGAACAATTTGCACGTAGGCAGACCATTCAAACACTGCCTTCGGAAGGCTACAGAAATAACATACAGAGGGCTTTGTGCTGATCTAAACCTTTTATTAACATCTAAACCTTGCAAAAATAATCATGTTCCTCTAAAGTTTGGAAATTACGAGAAGGAAAAGTTTAAAGATATATGATATAGAAGGAAAAGTTTAAATATATATATGATATTTATTGACTGAACTGGAAATGCTACAATAGCAAAATGGAAAACTTTCAGAAGCATGGTGGATAAACATGCTAAAGTAATACAAGCTATAACTGACGGTAAATACATTGAAAAATAAATAGAATAACATTTGTGATTGAATACAAAGCAGAGTTAGCAGAAATTCTGGGTGTGACCGGTCAACAGGGGATGCTACTCCTCCTAGACATTCTCTCACCTCTGGTGTATCCAGGGGTCCGTGTTTGCCCAACTTTTTGATTTGTATTCTGTTTGGGACTTACGAGATTGATCACTGCTCGTTATCTTCGCATTTTTCATTAGTTAGTTATACCGCTGGGTGTTAATTGGTGCATACCAAGGCCGTAACCGGTGGGAGGGGGGGGGTGTGCACTGGGTGCAAGTGCACCCCTATTTAAAAATGAAAATGTTCAAAACTTCTAGCTTCCGGGGCTTCGCCCCCTGGCCCCTACCAGGGCTAGCCTTAGACTATCTGGGAGGCTACAGGGCCCAGAGACCCCTTGTCTTAGCCTTGTGCACCCCCACCCCCCAATAGAAATTGCTGGTTACGGCCCTGCATACTTGGATTGTTGAAAAATACCGTCAGTCACAGCTTACAATATTGCTTTCTCTAAAGTCAATTCATCATGAAATTCTAAGAAGCATTCTGTTATTCTTGATCACATTTTGCTTCACTTGAGTATTTGTGTGCAGCATTTGCTGTGTTAACCTAATCTCATTGCTTTGAAATTGACAGACCCCCGAGGAAACCGTGTACGAATGAATGAACTGCCCTTTAACATTAGGACTATTGTCGCTGCCGCCAGACGTGCCAATCTTCTACCTTCAAGGAATGGAACCAGAGGTAAATATAGCGCAATAAAACCTACACTTTGTTTTATCAGATATATAGATACACATGTATAAGATAGGTACATGTTTTTATTCCTTCTTTACTATTATTGAACAGCTGCATTTTTTGACTTGTTGAAAATTAAGTTAATAATGGTACACTGTCTAAGACAAAATGTGAGTTTATTTAGCAAACAGATAAATCATTTTATACCCAATACTAGTATTTATTAAGACACAAATACGGGTAAGGCCCAAATTTCAAGTCGTCGTCCCATTTGCCAAATGTGAAATATTACCAGTTACCAAACTTTGTTTTACTAATGTCGTGTTACAACGAAGCCAAATCTGGAATGCTTGATTGTACATGTTTTTTGTACATGTTTTAAATCAAACCGCTTCCCAAGTGCTTAGCAATCGGTTATTCTGTGTAGAGAAATGGATAGACAATAACCTACTCCCATCTTCATAATTTCATTCTGGAAAACGTTGATGTGAATCCTCGCTTATTAATAATATTAGAACTGAGAGGTCAATAGAAGTGTAAACTTCACCAGTTCGGGCATTTATACGTTTTTCCAGAATCAGGAAATGAAGGTTTGCGAAGAGAAGTGAATGTAGGCTGTGTCTGTCTACTTCTCTAAAGAGAATAACTAACGGGTATGCCCGGGTTGATTCTAGATACATGTATTTGATTCTTCGTCATGTACATTGACGTTAAAGTCACGGGTCATTTGGGTATCATTTAATTTTATTTCACGTGATTTCACCTCCTAGCGCCGATTCTCATTGGTTAAAACACCTTTTAAAAATTGAGGTGATTTTTTCGATCACGTATCTGAACAACATGTAAAGTCTAATGAACATTATTTTGTTGTTGTAATTTAAAATTAAATGATAAGAAAAAATCTTATATTTTTCGGGTGATATGCAGGTTATCACCGAAATTTTAGACGGTAAAACTTTTCATCAATGCGCTTCATTGATGAGTTTTACCGTCTAAAATTCGGTGATACCTGCATCACCCGAAAAAATATAAGATTCATTTCTTGTATGACTTTGAAAG
>CAJDSM010001072.1:1553-22329 GCA_903981925.1 Ostrea lurida | reverse complement strand
GTTGATTTGGAAAATCCAGATTCTGGAAGCTAAAGAACAGCCCGGAGGTTACTGGTTAGTATCTGCCTGGTCATATGGTGAAGTGGTCTAGGGATGTTAAGTACGGAGACAACAAGGATTCCTCCCATTCCTTTGAACGTACGTGGCGACGAAATGGTGGAGATTGCCGTTCGCCTGAGACCTCTGGACACGATCCAGTCTGCCCCAACCTATATAGGCGGTCACTTGTGCCCTGTGGCTTTTCTGTGGTGGGGTTCGTTCATGCATACCTTGGTTTTGCCCCGGAGTAGTGCCACTGGTACTCTTATTTCCCTGTTCAAGCCAGTTTAGGCTATGGATCCCATCTTTTCAGAGATAATGGGGGGAATGTAATAGTTGGGTGCGAGTCACTCTTGGAATGACTCACCTAGTAATTTAGCTGACGCAGGCCGAGCGTGGGTTTGTGCATTGCCTAGGTGCATGTAACATTAGATGCATGGATATTATCGCTTTTAAGGTACCGAAAAGAGAGAAATAAAAAAAATCGGCTTACAAGATGGCCGCCATTCAAGATGACTGTTATATACCTTTTGAACATTTTCAATGGTAAACCTTATTGTATGTGATATATCTACAAAGTTTCATCAATTTTAGTCAAAGTGTTGATTTTTAATGATTTTTTTTTTCTGATTTATTCTTAATTTTGTCGCATTATTTTCAAAATGGCCGCCTAAAGTCGCCATTTGAGTTATTCGATTGGGTCCATTTCTAATATTTATTGATATGACCTAAAGAGAATATGTGCAAAATTTCATGCTTTTGTCACCTTCTGAGCAATTCTTTCACAAATCGCCTGGACTAAGAGTGCGTACATTGTGATTCTGATCTAGATACGAGATGACACGTACAAGATTGCTTGCGTGCTGTTCGCGCGACCAAACAAAGGGTATTATACATGTAGTAATCGGGTAACATGATAGATCAGCCCCTTGTCTAGTTTGAGTATATATATACAACAGCTTGTGAAACAACATTGAACTGATAATTAGCCTGATTGAATTTCATGGTTAATTGATTATATTTGAGGCTAGTAAAAGTATTCAATAAAAAGAAGATTAACGAACAAAAATGTTTAGTTTAGAAGTGGGTGTGTTGCACAAAGGAAAACTCGCAACCAATTTGATGTAACGACGCTAAATTCTACATGTATATAAATTACTGTGGATTAAATATTAGAAATTTTAAACTTTTATTTGAAAAACAAACAGGCATCTTTTTGTTTTACACAACTGAAAGGCGATCATTTGTGGACGTGATTCCAATATAATGCCATTTTTAATGAAGTACTTGGGGGGGGGGGGGGGGGTTACACTGGGGAAATGACGTAGCAATGACATTAAGTTTGTCTCAAGACTACAATGTTAATAAAATACCGATATGAAGATTGAATTTTTATTTAAAAATCATGTGCACGTGGGTATCGAGTTGGAACAACAATGAAAAATTATTTTTTTTTAAAAATAGCATATGGTTGTAATGGCAACACTAGGCATGCAATGTTGCAGGAATAAAATCTGTATTGGCTCAACAACAAACGTGTGCAAAAGTTTAAGCGGATCCGAGGAGATGGAGTTCTCATTTTATTTTATTTTATTTTAAGTGATTACCTAGCGCCGATTCTCATTGGTTAAAATACACTTGATAAGAAATAAATCTTATTATTTTTTCGGGTGATAGGCAGGTTATCATCGAGATTTTAGATGGTACACTTTTCATCAATGAGCTTCGCGCATTTACCGTCCAAAATTTGGTGATACCTGCATCACCCGAAAAAATGTACCTATTTACTTGTAAGTGCTCAATTATACTTTGCCACTTTTGATTTTAAATCATTTTCTTTATGAACCCGGAATCTTTGAGCCGGGGGCATATAGTTTATGGCCTGTCTATCAGTTTGTCTGCAAAACCATTTAATCATATTTAGCGATAGGGCTTTCATTTTCTTTTGACAAGCCCTATCCATTGATAGCGAATTTCCTGATCATGGACATTGACTTTCTTTCCATTAATATGCTTCACAAACATATCTTGTTGCTCAAGGTGTCATTTCCCGTTCAATCGGAAGTGTGGACGACAAACCGTAAGGAGGGTTGAGTACTTATATATTGTTAGAACTACACGTACAACTTATACAGAAAAAAAAAATAAACTCGTAGATTTAAACGATTTTGAAGATATAGCTTTTTGATGCGCGCTTTTTATAAAAATATTTACACATGAAACTCAAATGATTCGTATTTATTATGATAATGGTATAATTATTATGTGTCACATTAAACGGCATTTGTATTAAAGCAGTTCGCGTATTTTGTCGGTATGATAAACTTTGAAAAGTAGTATATTATATACTGGTATTACAACGCCCCATAACATATTTTTTCATGCTTTTCTCATCTCTTCAATGAATAGTCCCAAATATTTTTGGGAAAACGCAAATGTTTACATGTTATATAAAGTTGTTTTGGTAGTGTATGCTATGTTTTATGCAGCACTTTATTCCATGGACGGTTAGCTTGATTGGAAATTTTTAATTGCATATTGTATAGTTTTAATCCAACGAACATGTTAAATTTGTTCCATGGACAGCTAGCCCAGTTGCACATTTTTATTTGCATTTTGTATAGTGTTGATACAAAAAGCTTTTTATAACTTTCATAAATGACCTATTTATCTTTGTGAAGGCGTTGCGCTATTTATTGATGGAAGGTAGACGGACACAGTCTATATACTCAATGTAAGGACACACAGGCGAATCTATAATTAGTGAGGGTGTGGGTTTCCGAGGATAATAAATTAATTAGCAAACAATGTGTGGATATATGAATTCACATATAAAGAGAAAAGAATAGAATATAATTGCCTACTCAATATAAAATCTTTATACCAGGTATACCAAATTTAGGTCGTTTTTTTTTTATATCATTGCATATACTTTTAAAGTAATTTCCATTGAAAAAGTTAATAATAACAATGCTTCTTGAAATATGGAATGAAGTGTACTTTAATTAAGAAATTAAAATTTGTTTTTATTAAAAACAAATGTCTCCCCTCCTCCCCAAATTGAAAGTGCTCCAAATTACTACCAACTCCCCGGCTTAATTGCATGGTATGGTCGGAGGAGAAAGCACAAGCAGGAATATAGACAATTATGAATGGTAACTTTGTTCTGTGACAAAACTGATGGAGAAAATATTCAAAACGAGGTGACCCTTGCACACGAGAAAGGCTACAAAACACCCCTCCTTGGTCCATTGTAAATTGTAGGAAAATATTACATCCCTAGTACAAACAATATGGACATCATGAAATGATAATACAGTACTGAACAAAATTTGAAAGTATCCAATGAGCCATATATAGAAATAGAAGTGTTCAGAAGCTATTTTGCATCCACATCCCTCTTAGATCCACTATAAAAATTAGGACAACAATTGGATCCTCCTGTCCTGACAATATGCTTAGATCCATCATAATTTATAGAAAATAATTGGATCCTGCTGTCCTGACAATATGCACATCTACAAAGAGTTGTGAAGCATTGTACAAAATATCAAATCTACCTGATAAGCGTTCACAAGCTACACCCTCCACCCCTGTTGGATCCCCCATAACTTGAGGGAAAATAATTGTATCCTCCTATCCTGACAATATGCACATCTACAAATGGCAATGAAGCATTGTACAAAGTTTCAAGACTATCTGATACATCATGTAGAAGTAGAAGTTTTCACAAGCTATTTCACACGCTCCACCCCTGTTAAATCCCTCATAACTTAAAGGAAAATAATTGGATCCTCCAGTCCTGACAATATGCATACATGTATATACAAATGACAATGAAGCATTGTATAAAGTTTCAAATCTATCTGATAAGCGGTATAGGAGAAGAAGTGTTCACGAGATTTTGTGACAGATAGACCTTCTATCTGTCACAAAGGGAGACATAACTACAATGTTGCAATTCGAGGTTAAGGAAAAGCATCTGAGCTGCGCTGGACGCTATTATAACTGTGCAAGTAATTGGTCCAATACTTATTCCATCAGTCTGTTGGAATTCTCATGGATACGAACTGTGGTCCTTTGTTAGTTGAACTGTTTTTATATTCTTGCGAGGAAGAGAAGAAGAAATCTCTGGCGGTGACTTTTAATTCGACATTTCGATACATCGTCGACGTTTTATCTATTAATAATAATAATTTTCAATCATATGTCGATTCGATATATCCCAGCGAACTAGAAATAATGGACACCACATATTCTTCCATATCTGCATCATCCTTGGATATTTTATTGAATATAGACATTAACGACTAACAACTCAACTTAATGACAAATGGGACGAGTTCAGCTTCTCTATCGTCATCTTCCAATATTTATGTAGCAACATTCCATCATCACCATATGGTGTGTATGTTTATCAATTTATTCGATACACTGTATGTTTATCAATTTATTCGATACACAAGAGCTTGTTCTGCGTATGGTCAGTTTTTTAATCGAGGCAGGCTACTTATAAACAAGTTGTTGTTTGCAGGGAATTCTACAGTCACGTTTAAAAACAGCATTTCGCAAATTCTTTGGTCGTTATAACGATGTAATTTGCCATCACAGCCTGCCATTGGGTAAATGCTGTCTGACGTGTTTCGTAGCAATTGTTAAGCCGTTCTTTATACATCGATTTTGGCTACAAATTACTCCGTTTACCTGATCAAGACAATGGGCTCACGGCAGGTACGATCGGTTGACAGGGAATGCTTACCTCCTATGCACCCACTTCTGGTATATCGAGGGGTCCATGTTTGCCCAATTCTTGTTTTGTGTTTTGTTTTGGAATTTGCGAGATTGATCATTATTCCTTATCTTCGCCTTTTCATTTCATTGGCCCAAACATATTAAACATTTATTTCTTAAGTCCATCCAGTTGAAATTCTTTAATGTCAATATAAAATGACGAAGTAACAAAGTATTAAACGTAATCATAGTCCCCAAAAACACATACAAAATCGAGTGTTGAACAACACAGACCTTCGACAAAAACGAAGGCAGGATCAGGTGCCATAGAGTAAGCATACTCTGCTGACCGGTCACACCCACTTACTTGACATTTGAGTTTAACAGTCTGATCTTCATGCAATTGGACGCCACCTTAAAACTCCATGTTCTTCATCTGCAGATATGCTGCCTTCGAGTTGCCGAATCTTGCTTTGACGTCTGCGTCTTTTCCCTTTGCATTTCGTTTATGCTGCCCAGGTATATGAAGATCTCTACTTCTTTCAGCTCCTTCCATGCAGTGTGACTGGGTCTTCACCTTTTGTGTTGATCTTGAAAATCTTGGTCTTGTCCTCATGGATCTTGAAATCAACTTGTGAAGTGGTAGCTTCTAGATCTGTTGTCTTGTCCTGCATCGGTTAGTGATTGTGGGAAAGCAGAGCTAAGTCGTCAGAAAGTCCAATTCATCAAGCTGATCCAATAGTGTCCTTTGGATTCCATTTCTTCTTTGTGCTGTTGACATCTTTATGGTCTAGTTGATCATAAGGAGGAAGAGAGGTGACAGAATGCAGCTTTGTCTGGTTTTAGTCCTCACCCGAAAACTCTGTAAGTTGCCCACTCAGCAGGTTATTCCTTCGTAGAAATTCTTGATCAAGGTGACTAGTTAACGTTAAAGGGGCATGGACACGTTCTGAGCTAAAAATGTTCAAATTTTATTTTTCCATTTTTAATATTTACAATGCTCACTTAGGGTATTTCTAATGGTTATCAAAAATTTGAATGTCATTTGTTGAGTTACAAGTGAGATACAGCACTTACAATTCTTCACTATGTAAACAAGGCTCGAGCCTTGTTATTGTTTACATAAAGATTGGTTCGCAGAAAAGACCATGTTTAAAACAAATTGTTTTGCCTCGGACTAGAATGTTCGTTGCCATTTGGTGAAACGCGTCACGTGACTGCCGTCTAAATTTCTTTAGACGGGATGAGTAGCAAAATATAGACGGCTAACATGGGCGGACGTTACGGTCTTTTTTATTATAAAAGCTAACATTTCGTCATACTGTGCTGTCTATATTTTGGTCCTCGACCAAAAACAAAACACTTTATTAGGTTTGGTTACTGACTGTCTACAGAAATATGTCCGGGTTGTTCAAGTCCATAGAAGGCTCGGCTCTCGCGCTCGTCTCTATGGACTGCTTGGACAACCCAGCCATATTTCGTAGACAATCCAGTAACAAACCTTAATATAGTAATAATTGAGATGTGGAGAATCCTAGAGAACTGTTTAAACTTGTGTTCCAGAATGAACTTATGATAGTGAAAGTTCTGCTTTAAATGGAACGTATACTATAGCATATCTCAATTTTTAGGTAAACAAACAACATGATCTCGACGCCGTTTTACATAGTGAAGAAAATTGCAAGTGCTGTATCTCACTCGCAATCAACAAATGACGTTACACATTGCTTTGCTGATATATTAGGATAATCCCTTATAGGAGCATTGGGCTAAACATTAAACAATGGAAATCTAAAATCTTGAAGCAGTTTTTAAAGCCGCAGTGAACGTGCCCAATGCCCCCTTTTAAGTTGCGAATACTCCATAGTGGCAAGTCCAACTCTCCAGAGCGGTTTTCGTTAGTCAGGCAGATGTCAAAAAACAGGGGATTTTCGGGGACGGGTTCTATTCAGGAGCTCTTCAAGTGTTCGCACATCTGCGTCAATTGTTGCTCTTTTCATTGACAATGTTTCCTTCTTTGTCTTCGATTTCAATACATTGTACCCTATCCCCACACGAATCTAAAATCAAAGGACACCACGGAGAGTCTTCCATGGTCTGTTTCGTACTTGATTATTTTATTGAACAGTTGACGATTTAACGGCAAAACACATAACTTACTGATACTCCTTATGACAAAATGGAGGGATTTCAGCTCTCCATCGTTCAACTTCCATATTTATGTAACAATATTCCGACTCATCACCTGGACTATGGTGTGTATGTCCTCTCAACTTTATTCGAATACGCGCAAGAGCTTGTTCTGCGTTACGATCAGTTATTTGGAATCATGCAAGCTACTTACAGACAAGTTGTTGTTTGCCAGGGTCTGTTCAACAGTCACGTTTAAAGGCATTCATTTCGTAACACTTTTATGGTCCGGTTATAACAATTTAGTTTACCAATATGACCTATCATTGAAGCCAAATGACTGTCTGATGTGTTTCATAGCCATTGTTAAGCCGTTTTTCACACACTGATTTGCGGACTACGGATTGTTCCGTTAGCCAGATCAAGACTATGGCGTCTCCGAGCGGGTGTCGACCGGTTCACAGGGGATGCTACTCCATCCTAGCGCACCTGATCCCACTTCTGGTGTTGTGTCCAGGGTCGAGGTGATTGCCCAACTCTTGTTTTGTATTCTATTTAGGACTTACCGAGTTGATCACTGTTCGTTTATCTTTGCCTTTACATTGGTCCCTTGGGTCTACTGAGCTTCCCAAAAATTTTCTTGGTGGTGTCTACAGCTGCTTCATGTTGTTACTGACCGCTGCTACCTCTGCCGGGCTGCCCACATACTTCCGATTTTCTGCTTTTCTTCACTTCTCTGTTGACTTTTGTGAAGTCTTGTTGTGCTTTGCAATTGGCCTTTGCTGCACTTGTTCGGTTTTCAATGTTTGAATGAATGAATAAATAAATGAACCAATCGATTTATTCTCATATACCTTGTATATACAGAGTGTAGAGAAATATAACCATATAACAAATGTACAGATATATAATACATGTACAGATACATATATCTTATCAACCTGGAGAACTGACTCTCTTCATTATTACTTCAAGGAAATTACATATTCCTATTAAGCAAATTAAACAATATCTAAGTGTATTTGGATTTTGACGATAGTAGTTTGTAATAAGTCTGCAATTTCCGTATCTTTACTTATGAATAAATAATGATGCTCGTTGCCTATTTCATAGTTGCACAAATTCTATTTTGTTGTGGTATATTTTGTTAGCGTCCGGTTTCAATCATTAATTTGTGATTCGTTGTTTTAAATCGACAAAATGTGTTTGAATTTTTTTTTTAGGTAATATACTAAAATATTTTTTGAAAGCCAATTCCTTCTTAAAAATTATGTAATTTGTTCCTTTGGGAGAATCATACATATCACTATTCATCTTATGTCACAGGCCATCTCACAAAACCTTATCAAAAACATTCTCAAAATAAAAAAAGCACAAAAAAGTTTCTTTTTTCTATTACACACAAAGTAGCAATTAGCATTTTGAGTACAAAAACATGATCCATAGTAGAATAACCTTTTCTAAAACCAGTTTCATATAATAATTTCACCACCTCTGGGGGCCCGGGATAGAATAGGTCCTCAGTTCCTCATGGTTGTAAGGGGCCAAAAGTGTCTATTGCTGCATCTAACATAACGTTACAAATATCATTTGCAGCGTTGTTTACAATTTCTTAACCATTCAACAATTCCCCTAATAATACTTGCATCATTGACATTATCTAAAACTAAATTGACCTTAGTTTTATCCCATTTTCTTACTTTAATATCACTATTTTTAACCTTGATCAGTGGTCTCACCGGCTTGTGACAATATGTATTTGAATTAATAACGGGCAGTGTATATCGGATAATAGGCTTCTATCGTTGTAAGCTTGATACGTTATCTATGAAGCTGCAAGCTTGTCAAGCATAGTAGTCACACTTTCTGTGCAGTTGTGTTTGACGGTGCTGCTAAATACGTTACACACTCTCCATTCTTTTTTTTATGAAAAGTCTGGTTATGGAGTCCCACACTCCTGGCAAGTACTTCAGCTGTGGATGCACGAAGGTGCTGTAACATCTTGTTACTAACAAGTGGTCTTTCTTAGGACACGATGACAGGTTGCGCCTGAGAAATGGCGTGGTCTTGCTGGTCTCTGTAGATGGTGTTGATATGCTGGTTCCTGGCATTATGGTGGTCGTCAGTGCCTTGCCATGGATCCCCTCTTCCTAGTAATGTGATATCTCACATTCGCTCGGTTGGAAGTGCATTTGCCATTGATGGTTCCATTCTTGGAGGTTGTCACAGAATCATTCGGGCAAATGTAAAGGCAAAGATAACGAACAGTGATCAATCTCGTAAGTCCCAAACATAATACAAAAACAAGAGTTGGGCAAAACACGGAGCCCTGGACACCAGAGGTGGGATCAGGTGCCTAAGAGGAGTAAGCATCCACTGTTGACCGGTCACACCCGCCCTGAGCCCATAAAACACGTCGTAAATAGAAGAAAATGCGACAAAGTAAGAGATGACAGATGTCGGATAAAATTTGATCTCTGAATATATTGATCCAAAGGAAGTGCGCTAAAATGAAAAGAATATCACTGCGTATAATTTGGAATGAGGTATCCGCCATTGTATCTATTTATTTTGTTGAACATACAATGAAATATTAATGACTAATAATTTGGTCCATGTAGCCGTAGCCTCTCTCTCTCTCTCTCTCTCTCTCTCTCTCTCTCTCTCTCTCTCTCTCTCTCTCTCTCTCTCTCTCTCTCTCTCTCTCTCTCTCTCTCTCTCTCTCTCTCTCTCTCTCTCTCTCTCTCTCTCTCTCTCTCTCTCTCTCTCTCTCTCTCTCTCTCTCTCTCTCTCTCTCTCTCTCTCTCTCATGACTTTTGTCTAGGAACTTCTTTTCGACATAAATACCCTAAATAAAACCACGGATTTCCAGGTCCCTTTGGATTATATAATTGAAGTTCTATGTGGGGTTTCAAGGCCTCTCTACCCTTTTTACTATATATAGAATACAAGACTTGCTGGTCGGAATTAGATAAGTTTTCTTTAAGAAAGTACAATACCGCTTTGCGATATAATTGTTCAAACTCCAGAATTAATTTTTCACTTCCAATGAACATTCCACCACCGACCCAAACTATATTGTTTCGAAATATACTGAAGGGGTCTATATCCATTGACAGAGTATTGATTCGATTAACAGCTAATCTTTTTGGGTCAAAACCTGTCGGTATATTTATTTCAAATGTCATATTTCCATTGACAATATCTCTAAAATATCCAACATCCAGCCAAGCATAAAAAGGTGCACGAAACACTTTTCTGCGCACTGTGTCCGCTGTAACGGCGTATTTGGTGTGTTGGGCCGCGGTATATCCTGCATTTACTGTATTGGGGTGAAATTTAGGGTAACCAGATGAGTTATACACAGTCTGTATTTTATCAATGAGCTGAAAAGGCCATTGATCGGTCCTATTCATAAAATATATCTTCGTTGTGTTTATATGGTCAGCTCGTAGTTCTTCCATTAGATTTTTGAATTCTTTTGAGTCGGTGTATATCACTAATGGATTGATTAAATACTTGAATGTTTTTGCCCAACCAAAGTACGTGTTCGTTGAGAAATGTAAGTTGCCACCAGCACCTTTCTGAAATTTTCCAAGGTTCCAATAGGCCGTGACAATGGTGAGATTTGATGTATATTCCACGAAATCTTCTTTCTTTTCCACTGTATGCTGGGTAAAATTTATAGGAAAGCTGGCACCCATCGACTGTATTAACCTCTTTAAAACACTTGATTCGTTCCAAATCTGTAAAAAGTAGGGCGCAATTATAAATGTATAAGAATGACTTTGTGACACGAAAAGAAATATCCAAATCTACATGCAAGTTTCAAATGTTTCCCCCTCTTGTGCTGTTTTGAGTTATGACAAATTCTTACAGACGAAAACAATATTGTAATGAATAAAACAAAATATATCATAAAATTTTGAGTACATGTATATGTATTCTAAAATATATAATTAGTTGAATATACATGAATATAAGTGTACAGTTAAAAAGCACATATTTTTTTCACAAAGTGTGAAGTCTCATTGGATACATTAAAGTCTGGTTTAACTACTTTGTGACATACCGCAGTCATTCAATATAGTTTTAACACACCTTGACCATTAAAATCATGGTGGTTTTCTAACATACTAGTATATGTAAAACAGTTTGTACATTATTGCAGATATTTTGTATTTCTTGCCATTAATTAATCTAGACCAAAATAAAATAATCAATTCTTATTTTAATAGAAACTAGTACATAAAGGACATCTTGCACTAAAATCTAGGGTACTTTTTTTTTAAATTCAAAATCAATTTACAGAATTCTAAGTGAAATATGAAATAATATCATTACCGTGTCCCCATACTTCACAACCATATAATTTATCAAAAACATCAGTAAGAAATGTTTATTCTGATTTTGGCGTGTTATTATCTACTTCTTCACAAAAAAAACTATAAAGTCACTGGAACACTGATCACAGGGACCTCTTATCCATACTGTTCTCTATCATTTATATGATAGAGAACAGTATGGATAAGAGGCCCATGTGAAACAACCTTCCTTTTGCGCATATTTATGCAAAAGGCTATCACGTGATGCTTTGTACCATATAATAAAGACTATTCAGCTACACATTTTTAGTGATGGGTCAGAAATAGGATATTATGTCTGTGCATAACACTGCATGCAATACTGAGAAACTGCAGCTGTNTAATAAAGACTATTCAGCCACACATTTTTTAGTGATGGGTCAGAAATAGGATATGATGTCTGTGCATATCTAATACTGCATGCAATACTGAGAAACTGCAGCTGTGGTTGAACGGGCCCAATTTCTTGTTTCAAAACCCAAACTAATGGCTGCAAGAATCGCTAAACAAAGATATAGCTGAAAATGATACTGAGGTCAAGAAAGAAATTGCTGTATATGCAAGCACTATTGATGACATTTGCAAACTTTTGGAATATTATTCGTATTGGACAAAACTAAGACAGCGGCAGTCGCATGGATGATGAGGTTTGAAACCTATTATAGACAACGCCTTTTGAATCATCCGGTTACATGTCTAGAAAGAAAACTGTAAAATACTTAAATATGTGCAGAGTTACTCCTTTACAGACGAACTCAAGAGGTTGATAAAAGGGAAACTTATCAAACTTGATTGTCATATTGCTACCTTAATTCCTACGCTGCATAATGGTGTTAATCGAGCTAAAGGACGCATACATTTCGAAGATTTGAGTGTATGCCCCATCGTATTGCCAAACAAACATCATGTTACAGACCTTATAATTTCACCACAAAATACAGGGGCATATGGGGAAACAGCACATGATATCTACCATATAAATTGGCGAAGTAAACAATGTGTTAAACATAATCATAGTCCCAAAAACATATATACAAAGTCGAGTGTATAGGGCAACACGGACCTCCGACAAAAGCGAAGGCAGGATCAGGTGCCATGGAGGAGTAAGCATCCTCTGCTGACCGGTCACGACCGTCGTGAGCCCTTGGTCGAAACCAGGTAAATGGGATTACCCATTGTCAAATCTAGTACGAAAATGACAGTCTAACAAAGGGTATGAAACAAATCAGTCAACATATGACTTAGTGATAATTTGTAATCGTAAACAAGGTCATTATAGCGACCGTAGAATTAGCGAAATACATTTCTTGATTGTTAAAGGATTCAGTGTTGGGTTTTTTCAGTTGTTGTTGACGTTGCGGTTGTTTCGTAGTCTGTTTTTCCATATGTTCTCGCATAATCCAATAATCAAGTTTCTGTGTATTGCCATCTATTGTATGGTTTGTCCTCTTATTTTTGACAATCGGATTTCCACAACTTTTTAGCATTCCAAAATTAACCCATTTGCGTTTTGGTGTGTGTGTGTGTGTGGTGTGTGTGTGTGTGTTTGTTGTGTGTTAGGAGTTGCGCTCCTTGTAATTGTACATACGGAATGTTTGCCCCAAGCCAACAAACGGCACCTCTTCTGGAAGAAATAACCCTCATTCACGTTTGTCGGTATCGATTATTTTAATCAAGTCGCTCACATTTGAAGAGATATGGTTGCTGCATATTTCCATGCAGAGCAGTACGTTTGGAAGTTGCTCATAGCTTAAAGACTGATTCATTTATTGCCACCTTTCAACATTTTAGCAGTCAACGAGGAGTACCAAAAAGGTATACAGTGAGTACATGTAACAATGGCACTAACCTTCTAAGCGGTGACCGCGAGCTACGCAATCAGGGAATGGAATCAATCTTGTACATTAAGTCATACAATAGGGATGGATACATGATACAGACGCATACTCAAATTAGAACAAGAAAATCTCAAAAGTATCTGAAGCCAAAATGAAAGCTTGGTATTGCACAGACTTTGTAATCTGTAACAAGAAGCTGCGTTCTTGTCATATCGTCTTTTATGTCACAGGAAGCAATTGGTAACGTTGCCGAACTCCCGTTGACACGTCAGATGTTGAATCTATCACTCTTTCAGATAATTCATCTCCGCGGGATTGCGTATCATCATCGCCTACGCTTGCCGTAGCCGAAGACATTACCAAAAAAGTCTTTTCTACAAATTATCCATTTTGGTCACACAAATTAAATGAAAAAGAAACACGAACAGACAATGTATACCGATGTGACGTTATTCTCACCATTGAAAGAATCACATAGATATTGGGATAAGAAAAATTGGCAAAATTATGTGGATGCTTGAGCATCCGAGCATACATGCAAGCTACGACACTGTCATGTAGTCAGACACATGTCCGGCGTAAAGAAAACGAGTTTGTCACATAAAATGATTGAAATATGACTGAAATTAGTGTCCAGTTTATGCAATGTTAAGGTATTTCAAGATTTACTGAAAATGAAATCAGTATGACCACTAGTGAAAAAGACTTATACTGTTTAAAGAACTCAGAAATTCTTCCCAAGCTTGAACATTTTTTAAAATATTCATTAGAAATAACAATTTCATCTCATGTCTACTAGTAATCATTCTTCAGTCTTTCTGGATGCTTCTCCCCAATACCCGATATTATTGTGGGTGATGCTCTGCCCATCAAGCAGCACCCCATCAAAATAACAGATAATGTATGCAGTACATGTTGGACAATGACATTATTGAACCAAGTAAAAGTGATGGGAGCTCGTCTTGCATTCGAATCCCAAAATCGGATGCAATCTCTCACCAGAGGGCGCGTTACGCAAGCTTCACTTTAGCCTGGTCCCCTGGCCTTGTGACGCGTAGCTTAGAGCATGGGACAGGGAACCAGGCTAGCTTCACTTACACGAGTAACGTACAACGCCCTCTGGTGAGAGACTGAATCGGATGATGCCTACCGATTTTATACTGACATCAGAAACTAATTTCTGCCACGAAACAGACTTGTATCCTATTCCCAGAGTCGATGACTGCCTTGGCGAAATTGAAAATGCAGAATGTGTCAGTAAATTCGACTTGCTAAAAGGTTACTGGAAAGTATTCTTAGTGAAATTGTATATTTGATCATATTTGTAACTCCCGATGAAATTAAAGTTGATATGAAAAATACTCCAGTTAACTTCCAAATAATGATTCACTCCTCCGTGACCTTCAAGGATGTGAAGTCTACATTGATAAAGCTATATCATCTATGTACACTGACATAGGGGATTCCACGTTCCGTCTGTCAAAGCAAAATTAATAGTGAACCTGGCAAAGAGCGACTTCTTGTCATGCTGTGCATGCACAGTAGAAATTCAGTTTATAAAGTATATGAAAGTTATGTTACACTTAATATGACTAAGGTGGAAGCGATCGTAGAGTTTTCAATTTGGAGGGGTGGGGTGGTGTGACAAGAAATGACAATGTAGATATTTCTTATTTTCCAAAGAAACTTACAAAAACAAAGTCAACTTATATTGTACTGTTTTGTTGTTACTTTTAAGATACAATGCCTTGTCAAGAGTGCTGTGGGTATACTTTGTATTTCATTGTTATTGCTTTGATTTTAGTACATCTATCTGAAGTAATTGTTGAATGTTTGAAAATATATGTTTCCAATGTCATTTCAAACTCCAGGTTTTTCTGGTATGAAATAAAATTAGATGACTGACTGAAATGTATGATTTTGAAAGCTATGTTTGTTCATGAGTGCATGAATATGAATAATCAGAAAACATACACACAAATGCCCACTCTGTAAATATTATATTATCATGTGTATACAATAAAGGTATACGAGTTCTGCTGTATACGTCGCGCCCAGGTTGTCGACACAAAACTTTTGGGTCCAGATATATATATATTATCCTTTTCCATGATGCACAATTTTACCATTGATCAGATTCCAAGTCAGCATGTCGTCTGCTGATAACCATGGTAACCGAAAAATACCAGACTAGTTAAGATACATGTACTGCCAGAAATCAATAATTATGATTTTATATATATAAGCAATGAATTCTTTTTTGAAAGTTGTATAGTCTCATATCTACAAAGGTGTGTGCATGCCTACAAATGGAATAACGCGCATATATACACTGTACATGTATATATCACACACAATATGTAGGCCGTATTATAGTTTTTATGACCATTTATTAGCCCACTATATTCTGTTGTTATTTATATCCAGTTTGTATGCACTATCCAGTCTTTCTATGTCAACACAAACATACAAGTACATGTACTTTTCAAACAGCATCTATAGCACCTAAATGACCACTCCCTTACCGGATGTTGTACAATTAAAACTACTCGTATCCACTTGCAGTGAGCCATCACTAGATCGGAGGGGAGTCATCTATCTATTAGTACAGCTCCTTATTTTTTCATGAAGTAGGAATCTTATTCGAACATTTTCAATATAATATGTAGTAGCCCAAATAACTAGTAGATAGTCCTGATTGAATGGTCAGTACTTAGCTTGTCCAGCTGAGGTAGTCGATCCAGTGCCAAAGCGACAGTGGGGTGTGGGCAGTGTCGGCTTGAAAGCTTTTTTTTTTTATAAAATCGTGTTTTAAAATCGATTTCTGTTGCAAAATTGTACTTATAAACTCAATTTTTGTCTTCATTCTTGGACGTAAACCAGGATATTCACTGGGTGGGGGGGGGGGGGGGGGGGACAGAAAGGGTGATATAATCAAAAGAAATCATGTTAACAGGACATTGACACTGCTCAGCCTCTACTTAAGCAAACTAACTAGCAAAAGAGACTAAATGACCGAAAAAGGTGAGTCGTCAATTTTAACGTTGTTGACCTACTCGTGAATATATAGCAATTGAAGTGTTTGAGTTAAGAACGGGTTTCTGAAATTCGGTGACAAGTTTTATCTACGACACTCTATGCACTATGATTCTTGCAGAAATCGTATGCATTTTATGAACAAAATGATTCAAACTCATCGATACTGTGTTTTCTCCGCTTCCTAGCAGAGCCCTCGTGTCACACAGTGCTGACGTTGTATGTGCTGGGGTAATGGTTGCAGTACGATTGTATATGTATCTGGGAGTTTCGGGGCAGTTCTTGGTAATGTNTATATAACTGGGAGTTTCGGGGCAGTTCTTGGTAATGTGCATTAATGTGTGCAAAATAGTGAGATTCAAACCCCCTTCCCACTCCTTGCCGAAAACGGATTTGGGCATCATTTGCCTAGTTCCGAATAGTTTTCCAGTTCCGAATAATTTAAGTTTAATGAATGAAAACTTTATCTTCTCGTACGAAATTATTAAATAAAACATCATGACAATAAACTTTGATCCTTCATCTTCAAATTTTGTAATTTACTGAGTGCATGGATTTTGTTAGCTCCTTAAAAAGAGGGAGTGTCTGATTTGCCGAAAATCCGCCATGTTTGTTTTATGAAAAAAATAAGCATCCTCATTTTCAAGACGTGAAAAAAGTATGAGTGGTTTTATAGATCTACATAAATTATGCATGATTCTTCAGATGAAAGATCAAATTTCAAAATTTTTATTTCAATCCAAAGTTTATTCTTCTTTAGATGCATTTTCTACCCCCGTGAACAGGGGCTATTCGGAACTGGTAAAATCGATGTAAGGCACAAAATAGGTGTCTTATTGTCATCATAGAAAGTTAGATGATGACTTTTACAAGAACTATTTTGTGAGATATTTAAAGTAAAAAGTTCAAATTAATTGTTGGTATGGAAAAATGGTTTCAAACATGTAACGTATAGATGATACCCCAGTCTACCAGTTACTGTGGCAAGGCCCCTTCCGGGCAGTCCGCACTATAAATTAAGTCTCAATCAATTTTAGTTACTCTGTTCACTCTGCTCTGTGAGTGAATGGGAAGCCGGGGCAGGTTTAAGGACTGTGTCGGAAAGCAACAGAATTGTTCAGCTATCATGGCCACTCGGTTCCTTAGCAAGGTTCTGTGTCTATGTAACTAGGCTTTACGACTGATCGTGTCTTGGTGACTTAGCAATAGTGTCTGTGTGACTTTCGCATCAGAGTAGGGAATCGTGGTGGTTATGTTCGGTAGTTGTGAGCTGTGTTGGAGAACACAGAATTGTTAGTTAGCCACTCAGTCTACTCCAGTTTACTTCTAGGCCGAAGTAGAGTTTAGATAGATAGGGTTTATATTTGTGATCTATTATTGATGTTGCATATTTTCTTTGAATCATTACCAGATAGGACTGAGGAAGAACGATATACATCATATATGTTAGGGTTTTAGTCAATTGCCAGGGTTTTCAGATTCCCTTGGCTGTCGTCGGGAGTGAGAGACTAGTAGGTTGTGTCGAAAAAGAAAAATAATAATTGGTAAATAGTGATTAGTTGATTCTTTAGGAAAGGAAACCTAAGTGGAGGAGTACCCAATTAGTATTTGAAATAAAATTGTTTGATTGTGTAGTTGTTACACTTTCTGGTTAAAAGAAATCTGAATGATCGAATGGAACCACTGTTTAGGAATTTAAAGAAGCAAAGCATATCATCTTGTCGAATTAAATGATTTCGCTAGAGAAATTTTTATTGATATTAATAGATATAAAAATAAGTGTTTGAATCATATTTGGATTTTCAAGTGGACCCAAATTAGTTATTTGAATAAATTGTTTGATTGGTATTTCGTTACAACTTTCATGGTTAAAGAAATTCGTGAAATGATCGAAATGGGAAGCCGCGCGTGTTTTTTAGAAGAATTTAAAGCAAGAGCATAAATCATCTTGTCGAATTAATAATGATTCCTAGAAAATTTTTATTGATATTAAATAGATATAAAAATTTGTTTTGAATCATATTTGATTTTCACTGCTTCTAAAATATTTTCAATTAATGATAATTATCATAGGCTTGTAGCATCATGATGAATGGCAAATGTGGGAGAACTATTAATTCCTGGAACATGGCTTCGAGTGCTGCGTATATTCTTTGATCACAATGACTTAGACAGTCTTAGTTTAGGATACTCATAGACAGCTTTGATAAACACGCTTAAGATATTCTTAGGGATCTTAAAAATTGTCTAAAGAAATGTCTCAAGAAAGAGTTTTCTTTATGAACAATGCCTTTAGGAAGTTTTCCGTTAACATGCCCACAGCTGGTCGCTAGTTCGCTGTGACTGGGCCATTTTGGCATTGTTATAAGTCAGAGGCAAAACAGAAACTGGCATCCTTAGCAGAATTTCTGAGAAAATCGATAGAGGTCGCTGCGTGGCAAAGTGACTCAGAAAGGCAAGCTAGTGACAGTTTGAACCGCCAAACACAGGACCAAATATTCCCCATCGATTGTTTCCATGGCGAGGACCTCGATACTAATGTACAACATTAAATGTCGGGAAAGGAAATGAGGCTTGCCCGGAAGGGAATCGCAACAAATTTTAGGATATGTCTGTGATACACGATCATAAATGGGAAAATTAAATTTGTCAGTAAGTTGTGATTTTAGAAGATTAAACGAATGCTATGATGAAGGCTATAAACAATATGAGATTAAATATGATATATAAAATGAGCTTAAAATAAACACGTGCACATAAGCAACCTTTCAGTATTCGAGGAATGTTTTTTAGGATATGCGAAAGAGATCGTTACATGTGTAGAATTTTGTAAAACCGTTTGTAACTGTTTCAAACGTTGATGAAAACAAAACCGCAATTTACTACGCCGAGACAAAAATTTTACAATACATATCAAAAGCAACCTTATAACTTCTTTCGTTATGTTTACAGAAAATCTTTACTAAAGAGAATTAAGATGTTATGATTATTATTATTATGATTATTATTATTATTATTATTATTAATGGCACGATTTATTATAGCGCCGTATATAATTAAGAAAAATTAACCCTAGGCGCTTAAACATATAAAGTCCAAAAGTTATTTAAGAAATAATGTATACATGTACGGGTAAGATACACAAACAATCAGTGATGTCTAATGACAGGGCTAACTAATAAGCAACAAAATATAAAGATGCTGTTAAGTTTTTTTTCTTCATTTTTTAAAAAATATATTAATGATAATGAAAAAAGTTAAGTTTTTAATGATAATATATAAGAGTCAGTTTCAGCAACAGTGTTGCATATAGGTTAAAGACAACTTTTAAGAAAAAGGTAGGTCTTTAAATTTCTTTTAAAACACGACAGATTGATGTTTCAAAGCCGAAGGTGTCTGGGAAGACTGTTCCACAGGAGCTTGGGCTGATGAGGCATCAAAGCGCCTGTCACCTTACATTTTTGTCCACACAGATGTGTATATTTAAGCAAAAGCCGAATACTTGATTGCGCAGTGACCTTGTTGGATTTATTTTTGGATTTTTGTTGGGAATTTAAAGAGAACATTGACCCCAAAATTGAAATCCTTAAAAAAATCTATAATTTGGTGCATTCCATGAATTTAAAACCAAATAACATTAATGTTTGATCAAAGAATAGAAAATTTCACTAAACACAGCTACTTTATTTGATGCGTCCTAAATCTTGGGTAACCTAGCTATTAACGCAAGTTCCTAATGTTAAAATCCCAGCACGCTGATATATGTGGTAGGTCTTTCTTCAGTATGTAACTTGATAATTAAAACTTTATTATTATTTAAAATTATTACTAACTTGACCGGGGTGAGGGTGGGGGGAATCACAGACAAAACTGTATGATTAGGGTTTCAAAAATAAAAAACTTGCATAAAGGCAAAATTGATATAGTTACAAATTGTCAATATTTTCACTGAAGCTGCAGAATATAAGATTACTACGCTGCAGTTACTTCTTTGTCATACTTTATCAATTTGTGAATACAATGTCTTGATTGTGAAGGAATTGCATATGTATGGGCATGTGTATAAACTAATCCAAGTTACACAGCTGAATTCGCAACACTATGTTTACAAGTGCATATAATGCAGATAAATTTATAAAATAAATTCAAACGTCATCAGACTAACTCGTGTACAACTATTTTCCATTTCCCTTTAAATAACAGCAATTACTGAAATACCGACAGCACAGAACACACAATAATGAGATCTGTTAGCAAATTAACACTTTGTTACATACTCTGTTTCTGTGGTTAAATATGATCATAAGTAAATATTCTGAAAGGTCATCTTTTGAATGGAACTATCCATCTTCTACAGTCTTTAAAACGCTTATAGATTCTTTATCAAGTAGAAGAAAATTACAACAGCCTTACAGTACACAACTCTCTAAATCTGCTAAACCCACTACCGACGATGGATTCAAAATAATGAAATGTGAATAAATTTACTTACTGGCCGATAGAATACTTTAAATGTTTCGTTTTCCCGTGAAATCAGAGACAAATACAATATGCATCCGATGACTACGGATACTAAGACGATCCTTCTCTGTTTGTTCATTTTGTGATGCGCTCACACTCTCACGCTCACACTCCTCG
>CAJDSM010001070.1:0-21141 GCA_903981925.1 Ostrea lurida | reverse complement strand
TTTGCATTATGCAAAAAAAAAAATAATTTTAAAATAAGTTTACCTAAGATTTTTCTCTCCTATAAAATATTCAGGCCTAGAACTATTAGATATGGAATAAATATTTCCTCTTGACTCTCCAAAAGTTTCCTGGATTTACTTCAAATGCTGTTACATGTATGCATAGCAGTACTGCAAACATTCACAAATGCACCCACAGATCCTCTACTTATCGTTCATTCTGTCATTTTAAAATAATGATACAAAGAAAACCTCTCAGGACTTCACTATCCTTCAAAGTCTAAAAATTCCTGTGTGATGCCTCACAATGATTGTACAGCAGAGAATCAAAAGCTTGTAAAACATCAATACAATTTATAATAAGAAACCATGTGCGCTACATGTATCAGAATATATTGAAAAACCACTTCAGATATTGCAAAAAAGAAAACTTTATTTAAAACCAAATATTTACTTCACACTCATATATTTATATCAAAAAATTACAATAAACACATGCTAAGAATTAATGACATATGCATGCACTATGAGTAAGGTGTTCAGTATACACAACACCATCAGAGACTATATATACACATATACTAACAGTTCTGCATGAAAAGACTCAGAAATCTAATGTTCAATCTCGATCCCCCTTTCAGAACATAGGTGTCTTGTACATGTATACCCTCGTGTACACCAGACATTTTTTACTATAAGTAGGTTAACAAATGCATTTCCTTGACTGTTTCCAGGTAAAGAAAATTTTGTAATGATGTAGAATTATCAAAATTTGAAAGGAGGGGGAGAATGTATTTTTTTTTTTCAGATGTACTGTAATTTTGTGGACCATTATATACATTAAGCATTTTATTTTAAATTAACAAAAAGGTATACACAGAATAAAAAAAAAAGTCCGAAATTATAGTGATTCCAGAGTTGTTTATGTATGCAAAGATCATTTAGAACTACGGTATACCACAATCAAATAAAATCTGTTTACATAGGAAGATGAGCCGAGAAATGAGATTCTTATATACATTTACAAATAATTACACAATGTCAACACCTGGGTATCTTTAAAGAAATCCTACTTCCCTTAATGCATTCAAAATCTTGGGAATCTTATGATCTTATTAAGCATGGACACGGACACCCCCCCCCCCCCCCCCCCCCCCCCCCCCGACCCCCCCCCCCCCCCCCCCCAATAAATAAAATTCTAACATCTAAGGCACAAAATGGCATATACTGCATTTAGCAAACTGTTTTTAAAAATTATTCTACATGTAGCTTTGGACTGTTCAGAGTACAAACGTCATGGAATATGTAAACAGATCAAGTATGGGACTATCGTGGGATCATTTATACACAAATTCACAGAAATAACAACTCCAAACTCTCATTTCTACCACATCAGGAGATAATAGCCAGTTTCACAAAAGACCTCGTGAGCTCTACAAAAATGTTTATATATTATTATCTACATTGTAAAGAGATTAGCACCAAATAAACCTGAGTGCAAAAACTACCAGCTTGGCACTTTTAATGATAATGGACCTGGCAATAAGTGCAAATATATATTACTGCATGTCATTTCAAGAAAGCTATACAAGGCTATGACTAGAATAATTATTGTTGCATAATGGGAGGTTGGGGATACTTGATAAAAAAATTTCAAAATGATAAAAAAAAAATTCAAAAATGTTTTGTACAGATTTAATAAAAGTTATCATCAAATCAAGTTAACAAAATTAAAACCAAATTCCCCCCCCCCCCCCCCCAAATACATCATGAACATGAATGGCCTGATTTGATTTTTTTTTTTAATAAAGAGAACAGTTATCTATTTATGATAATGTCTTGCAAAAGAAAATTTGATACACAAATTTATGCATGCTATATATTTTCCATAGAAATTTATGAAAATGCACAAAAAATCAGTGTTATGATACTACTGTCATGATTCTTGACAATTCATTATGCATGCAATAAAATGTACAAATTGATAGTGAACACATAAACAGCACTAGTTTATGAGTTATATTTAGTCAATACTATTGTATATTGTGACATAACCATTCTGAAAAAGAAAATAAAAATCATTTGCCTCTGCATAAAAATTCCATTACAGTTCTGCAAATAAGTTTCTGCAAGAAACTGTAGCATTACAATTCCATGAAAAATATAAAGTTATACATATAAAAATTTCTTCATCAAATACAATACCATCAAGCATGCAGAGTCAACCAAAAAGAACTTGTAGATTATATATAACCTTCAAAGAACTGCAATATTGGCATCCAATAACCACCATACACTTGCAGAAATAAAGGATTCAATTTTTCAGGCTTTTGTAAAGCAGCCTACTGTATGTATTACAATGCCAAACATTATTTTTAAAAACATTGTTCTTGCACTTATTGTATAACAATGTGGGATTGAGCCCGGTCTTTTCTGGTACCAACTGCTGTCAAGGCCCCATTCTTTGCCTTGTCAACAGAAACTCTCTCCTCAGTGGGGTAATCCTCCTCAATGTTTGATTCACAAGAACCTTCATTAGCCAGCAAATTGTTTTCTTCTTCATTAATGATAATTTTCATTGGTTTCGTTTTCACTGATTTTCTCGACTTCCTAGTGCTGCCCTCTTTTGGTGTCTGCTGATCCTCCTTGTTTCTTTGTGGCGGTGTGGGTAGTTTCTCAGGTGTGCCACTGTTACTCTGCTCAGGGGAATCAATATCCAGGGGAGGAACATTTGAGGTGTTGTACAGATAGGGAGTCAGTAGGGGAGGGGCAGGATTCTGCTCGGAGAAGTCCGAGGGGGATAGGTGCGCCCGAATGATGTCCGCTGTTGTGACCGACTCCTCCATCGATATATTAGTTGATGGAGACGATGTATTGGAAGACTTCATCTGAGAAGGTGTAACATTATGTAGCAGCAGAGGCTTGTTCTTCGTTTTTAATCTTTTATGCAGCTCCTTTGGAGGGACGTTTGGTTGTTCCAGCCTTAATTCGTGGTACCTCAAGAAGCATTCTTTATCAGACTTGCACAGTGGTATGTCACACGCAAGACACTTAAAATATGACTTGATTTGCCATCCAGATTTGGTTTTAAGACGTTGAATGTCACAATAGGCACATGCTTTCTTACTACCTTCAATTCTTATCAGCCGATGCCCCGGCAGAACTTCATCATAGAATTTCAAATCCGTGCCATCAAATTTCATCTCAGTGCGGTCAAATTTGGTCTCCCCTCCTTGTTCCTCATTCACAGCATACGGACCCCCACCTGTGTCAACACTATGCCAGGTGCCCTTTTCAGTAAAGCTCTCATTTTCAGCTGGAAAAGAGCAAAGAGAGACTCTGAAATCATCACTGCATGAATATCTAATGATCAATAGGGTTACGTTTTATAGTAGCAAGAAGACAAAGAAATATAAGAAACAAGCTTTCATTTTATCATCTTAACATGTGATTGTTACATATCTTCTTACTACAAAACTTTCACAAACTTTCAAGTTATATCTCCAATTTCTTCCACAAATTTTCATAAAATTTTACTTGAAATTACAATACTTTACTCTAAAAAAACACTTCATTTTTCATTATTAATTCAAGATGAGTTTAAGAAAGACATAGGTTAAATTATGACTTGCCTCTTTTCTATGATAAAGGGAGAGAATTCAGATCATGCTGATTAGTACGTTCGTTTGAGACACACATCAGAGCGTTGCTGGTATATTTTCATGCACTGAGAAATCACAGCCTCTCTTTGGTACAAATCCAATCCAATTCAGTCACATCCAACAAAGGTTTAATATGCACAATTTTTTTTTCACATAGAAAAACCCGATATGGAAGCATACTGTTACATGCTAAAACACTTCTTTCCTCAATACACCATTTCATGTACATCCAGAGCGAGTTTTATCTTGAGATACACATAGATTCTGACATACCAGTACACATTATAAACAAAATTTGATATATTTAATATGCATAATGTAGATTGCTTATAATATGCAATTCATTCATATTGGCCTCTGCTGTAAATTCAAAAAGTTTGCTAATTCATCTTTCGCTAATTCAGAGATGAACAGAGTAAGAACTTGCAATTTTACATTCGTGTGAACAATGACTTCACCAAACAATGGCTAGACAGACAGACGGATGATGCCATACAATAATACGTCCCGTCTTTGATGGGTGTATAAAAATAGATCTTTCGAAGTTTTTTTGTGTGTTGTTTGTGATTTTAATTGGTTTTGTAAAAATAACGATGTTCAAGAAAGATTTCCAGTTCTGATATTGCTGCAAGCAACTGTGCATTTGATTAAGTGGCACGAGTAACTAGAGTTGTAATAAATGTCCAATTTTCGACACTAGTGTCACAAGAGTATACTCCCCTGCTTAGCTGGAGTGACTAGTGTTCCAAGACGGCAGGGGTACGAACACAAGACACAAGTGTGAAAATTGTTTTTGATTTTATTTTATATCAGAAATGTGTAGTATCAATGAAAAAAAGTCTATAAAATCTTATGGCTTCATGTCTTTGGTTCTTTATTCTTTGGCTCTTTTGCAACCAAACAATTTCTCAAACAATTTCATGTCAGAAATGTTTCTGTACTTAAAAGTTTTTTATCCAAACTCAACTTTAGTCAATTATGGACCTGTGCCTTCATAAATATTTTTAAACAGATGGAACAGATCCCCTAACATTAGTTTGATTACTAGTCGATAAAAACTAAATCATAAAGTCATCAATATCATTAATATGCTCATTCACTTTACACATAAACATAAATGTTGTCAAAAGCACTTTTCTTGCGTTCATATCCCGCCATATATTGTTTAAACAAACACTATATGACACAAGAAGTCTAGAATTCAGTCACTAAGCATGCGCAAATTCAATGCTAGTGTAACAATTAAGGGTTAGTTAAATCAAACGTACCCCAAGTTTAGAGGTTCTCAGTGCATCTTGCAGTATAAACATAATACTAAACCCATAAAAAGGTATTTTGTATTCAATACTAGGTAAAATAAAGATTTCTTTGTAATTGCTATTTGTCATTGTCTTATCTTCCAATAGACATACATTTAGAAATTAGAGATGTCAGTTTTTTATTCGGATAGTTTAGTGGAGTTATAGTTGAATACTCAGTAAAAAAAAAAACCACCAACCCAAAATGACAGGGTACATGTGTTTCAAAGTCATCAGTCCAACACTGAACATGCACCTCAGTGCACACGAACAGTGAAGTTCATTGGTGAATTCCGAAAGGCTGTTTATCTAGATCGCCGTTTATAAAACTGTTCAGTTGAATTAATTACATGTATAGCTAGAACAGTGTTCTGTATTACAACAGACAGGTTTGGGTTTATTCATATTTAAAAGTACGCTGCATGAAAAGTACATCAATATCCAATATAAGACAGAAATTCATTCCAATATCTAATAACTCTTTCTTTTTGAGAAATAAACATGGGGTGTGCTTTTTCCCCCCAGAAAATTCCTGAGAGCACCGTGCAATTATTTTCGTAAAAATTAACACAACTTTGAACATGTGTTATACACTATGGGTGCTTTATAAAATAGACCCATGGAGCTAGTTCCACCTGAATCACTGACTCGTGGCTGAGAAGTAGATAAACGATCATTTTTCCTTTTACGAATATAAGGAAAAGTTGTACAAGCAATGATCAAAATGANAGTTCCACCTGAATCACTGACTCGTGACTGAAAAGTAGATACACAATCATTTTTCCTTTTATGAATATAAGGAAATGTTGTACAAGCAACGATCAAAATGCACTATGGCATGAAAAGAATCAAGCAGACACATTTATAAGGTCTTTCCAAAACTAAGATCAAGTTTTGTCAGCAACTATCCAACCGATATTTTATTGCAGTATCTGTTATTTTGGTGGGTTTTCTTTGGTGAATTCACCAAATTTTTTTTTTTTTATTTGAAGATTTGACGAGAGAATTGGTGATTCTGACGAATATCGGCCTTTTATATACTGTGGAATCATCATTGTTCGTGGGGGACCAATGTTCATGGATTTCGTGGATCACCCTTACCCACGAACATGTTTTATTTTCTTTTTGATCTTTATAAATAATATGGCGTTCGAATTATTTATCAACTACCCAAGAAATTACGTCCCCAGAACCAGCAAAAAAATTGGTTACCCACGAACATTGGACCCCACAAATTAAAATGATTCCACAGTATGTGTTTGTTGTTCCTCCACAGAATGCTAGCTTAATTTTATAGACACATGTAATACATTTCTAAAGTATGCCTAAACAGTGGATTTTAGAGGCACGTTTACTGACCAACATCCAAACTTGAATCATTTATTTGAACATGAATGCATTCAAGCCGGTCTAACTTTAACCTTTTACATGATTTTACTCACAAAAACAGCAAGTGTTTAGAATTATAAACTTTACTGGAAATACTTTTATTTTTAACAAGTACTCCACTATGAAAAATTTAGTCGATGATCGATGCGACCGAGCGATAGTCGAGTACCCATTGACATTCCTAATAGTGGAAATAGATCTTTTGAAGTTGTGATAATACATACTTTCAGAAACTTGAAAATTTTAATTATAGAAAGTGTGATGCATGTATGTCCAGTTCGCAAAGTTTTATTTGCATGTGAGGTTAATAAAAACATCATCGCAAATACTTTTCGCAGTGACCCAAACTAGCACTGAAACGATACACCCCCTTTATGACACAATACATATTACAATAATTGTATATACACTTAACAGAAAAAAACAAAACCAACCAATAATATTAAATCGAAGGAAAATTTAATTGTGAAGTATCACAGTCACTATTTTTTAAGCAAATTTTTCCATGGTAAGATGTATGTTGGTGCTGTAGTTTAAACTGATTAAGTTCATTACTGTGGGTTTTTTATTTTTTCATATAACAGCTTGACTATTAACAGAAGCCATTTAAAATATTAAGTACAGGCCAAGCATTTATTATTAAATGTATTTTACCGAACCCGATTTTAAATTTGGTACCGAACTGAATATCGAGATAATGAATCGAATATTGAATCAATCATATGTCATTATATTCACATTAACTAATCAATACAGAATATAAGCCTTAAAAGTATAAAACTTGAAAGATTTCAGTACATTTAGTTCTTTGGAACAATTTCATTCTATAAAAAACTTTTTACCAAATAAAAAAAATGTCATCATGATCATCCATGTACATATGGTACTTTGTACAAGCAAACATGACGACTACAAACACAATGTATCCAGGGTTCTCACTAGGATTTTTACTTGAGTTCGGGGACTCACGATTTTTGGAAAGGTTGCGTCCCAGCTAAATTTGATGAAGTCCCAGAACAATAAAGCTGAGTCCCGATTTACTAGTACACTCGCATCAAAACAATAATTTTTTGAAACAAAAAATGTTTTATTGCAATAAATGAAAAAAAAATATATACATGTAAAAATACATAGCCACGATGGCTACAGAAAGTGTTACTTTAACTTTCATCGTAACAAGAACTAAATAAATCACCAAGTAATATTCTATGAATACTAAAAAACATGTCCAAGCGTACTAAAAGAATGAATAAGACTAAGAGTTTCTTGGTAATGAAATTGGTGTTTCACTTTCGCTTTCTTGACCGGAAGTTTTGTAGATTGATTCCCGACTTAAAAATCTGAATTTTCTCGATATTCGGGACGCTCCTTAGAAGGGTCCGCGGACGCCCGTTTTAAACAATGTTGCGTCCCAGATAAATTGCCTGCGATATTCGCAGCATAGATTCTTGCGTTAATGAGAACCCTGTGTATCCATCAAATATTAATCAAATACCAAGTCCTGACTACACTAATGCTTAAAATAATGTTTAACTTCAACATTTATTAACAATACCCAGCAGCAATATCAACTTTCAAGCAAACTGGAATCAATTCCAATGAGCATATATGTATATAAGTCCAGGTGGTTTTTAGTACATGTATTTAATTTGTAAACGAATGCATTGTAGTATGATTTTCTTTATCATTCAAATTGCAAATAGCAATAAAATGTTACCCAACATCAAAAACAGTTATACGTGTAAAGGTGAGCACACTGTGCTGCTCTATCATTTATCATAGTCTTCATAGAGCAACACTGCACATAATACATAATTACATATACCTAAATTTAAGTAGAGAAAACATGCATGCACATGCAGTTAACATCTTTTTGAAATATATTATGTGAAAAATTAAAAAAATCACTTGAAACTTGTACATACAAGAGCCTCATAGACCACATTGCTCACCTGAGCACTTACATGTTAAAAGAAGAAAAAATTACCCCCCCCCCTCGGATTGACGTTGAACAAGCTTGAATTTATACTATGTATTGATGAGCATTGCACATGATTTATACAAATTGCACTCATATGGATTTGAATAGATTAAAAAAAAATGTCCCAAAATTATTTCTTTAAACCCCTCTTATAGGCCTGTCTTGAACTCAAAGGTGTGAACCTTGTATGGCCTTAACCTGGTTCCAGGGTTCGTGCTTCAACGAACTAAAAATCTTCATTTCTAAGGAAGCGTTCACACAAGTTGTTGTTTAATTGTTTCAGTGGTTCTTGAGAGGATACACTATATAACTATATATATTTTTAAACACCCCAAACAAATATTTACTGTTTGATAATTATCTCCCCTAGGAAAAGGATTCGCCCATTCATTTGAACAGATTTGAATGCCCCTTTACCCATGTATGGTAGAAATTAAACTTGTTCTTCTTGAGAGGATGAAAATATAAGTATAACATTTACACAACACATGCAAATAAATATTGGACAAAATCTCATCAGAAAAACTCATTTGATCCTTCACATCAGGTGAACTACAGTATAAACTATGTACAAAAATTTACATGAACATTTTGAGAAGAGAGAATTAGAACAACAATACCTATGTTTTGATGGAGTATTAAAATCCATTGCAACAAACTGGCACATTTCATAACAAATTTCCTTGCTAATTCCCAAATTAAAGAGCATAATCAATGTTTTACTTTCCGCCTCAAAACAATTATACTTTTTCATATCAATTAAAACCATTTCTGATCTCTCTCTAATTCATGATGTGCTCTTATTTTTTGTACATGTATGTATGTAACCCACCTGGTTGTCCCCCTATCCATGAGGCCTCATTCCCTGGCTCCCCTGCGTAGCTGTCGTCTGGGGGTGGCTCCTCAATCTCCAGGTCGCTGGACACCTCCTCCTGCTGCTCACTGTCTGTGTCCGGACGACGGATCATCATCATTCCCTGCTCTTGGACATCCACATATGCACCACTTGTCCCAGGTTCTTTCTTCACGATGGAAGGGTCTGGGCTGGTAGTTCGACTAGATCGAGATTCTGACCGACTCTTCATTCTAAAAGTGTTAACAGATACAGTGTATTCATGAAATTCAAAACTATATCAAACTAATTCTATAAACATTAATGTCTCTTTAGCTAACTCAATCAGCAAGGATTCTACAAAAAACTTGATTGATATATTTCATGTACTATTATGGAGAACACAGAATACATGTACATTTGATTGTCATAAACTGCTTTTCCATGTTCTACTGTCCAATCAACTACTACATGTATATGTACTTTTGTAGAAAAAACAAAAAGCTCTATTAAATTTCATCAACTTGGTGATTAGCTCTGCCGTAAATCTTGATGTTTGACCTAATAACCCTACAATCTTTAGTTGTCTTCCTACATGTATAATGATCAACCACTTTTGTATAAAATATGTAAGTTTTTGTCAAATTCACATCTACATGTATCTACAATGATGATAACGTGTTCACTTTTCACTGTCTTGATCTTGGTGCATGTTTTCACTAACCCCACTTCTTCCTCAGTGTTAGAAGTTGACAATGTCTCCTTCACAAAGGTAGGAAACTGTGCTGGCCCAACAGGTACCATGGTGGGGCTGCCCATGGCAAAGGCCTTTGATGGTGGTAGGATGGTGGCTCCATACGCCCTGGGGACCGCTCCAGCAATAAAAACAGGGGAGCCTGATCTATTGTCTGTTGTTTCTGTGGGAAACGGTCCTGACAGCGGTGGTTTGCTGGGAATCCTTGGCATCAGTGAAGGAGATGAGGTAGGATGTGTGTTTCCCATGTTCAACACTTGAACATTTACATTAGAAGATATCTGACTGGCCACTGAGACAGACATTGCTGATGAGGTATCCACCACTTGTGAAGACCCAGGACAGCCATCTTTGTCCACAAGGTGGATTTGAACGCCATCTTCTACTACCTCCCCACTGCCGTTTGGCCTTCTGGACACACTAGCAGGCCCCATTTTATATGGACGGATAGTGTCTTTAGAACTGTTGAGATTCGGTTGAACGTTTCGATCGTCCACTTTTGGACTAGCACCAAATGACGGCGAGTCAGAACTCTGAACTTTCTGTCTTTTCCCGCCCTGACTTGAAGCTTTCGAGTCAACAGGTCTCTTGTTGGATTTTTCACTAAACTTCAACATATCAGTCTGCCTAACATGTTTGAATTCAATGTGATCATAATAGTCATACTTGTACTGCGAGGATGAGTTTAAACACTTGTAGAAATCTGAGCAGCATTTAATGACACTGTCCACTTGGAGAATTCTTCCAATCTTCTCAATATCTTTGTAATTATCTTCTGTTAAAACCATACAGCCTTCATATAAATACTGCAGAAATGATTTGATGGACTCCTCTTTGATGTCAGAAGCTAGCCGAATTTCCAAGTGAGATCCCACAGAAGCACTCTCCATGGACTTCAACATTGGGCAGGCAGCCACAAGAACCAAGCGATGTGCCTGACAATGTAAAACAATAGCATGATATCATAACATTGTACGCATTGTAAATATCTACACACAAGCAGCTCATTCTGTTTGCAAGCAGTGTTTTGTGATACTGTATCTTAAATTCTAACAGGTCTTTATTAAAAAAAAAAAAAAAAAAACCCAACCAAAACAATGTTATTTACTTTACATCATTTGTATACTAAAAACAGGTGTTTTTTTTAAATGTATTTCCAAAGCATTCTTTCATTTTTGGTTTTCTATGAAATGAAGTATCAGCTTTCAAACATTTACACATATTAAATAAAATTCATAGGGCATACATGTACATGTAAACTGTAAAATTCCGAGATCAAAAAAATGTATTATAAACATAATTTTCATCCCTAGCTTACATGCATTTGAACCTTAGCAAACAGAGCTTTGCAAAATGGGACATATCCCCACTAAGCGGTCTATGAGCCTTTTCTAAGAATCTAGTAGTGACCTTGACCTTTGGATAAAAATGAACGAAGCCATATGTGCAGTATCAAATCAAGTAAGCAAAAAATTTGGCTTATAAAGTGTCTACACACTGTAACATTACACAAAATATAAACCTATAGTCCTATACACGATTAGTCTTATTACTACATAATAATATAGACATAAAACATAAATTTTTGTTGTGATCTGGATTGTAAAAATATCTAAGTGACACTAATAATATTACAATGGCAATCCTTGGCCTTCCCTCTTTGAATAATAACTTATAATTGTATGCAATAGCAGTGTTATATCAGACTGTTTATATGCTTACCCAGAGGAACAAGACAATCGTAATTGCACCTGTATGTTTAAAGCTATTTTTTTGCACTTTTTAAATAATTAGAAAGACTAAAAGGGATCCCTGGGATGCCATCATGGAGAACCCTTTTTGCTTACACATAAAAAGCGTAATGGTAGTAAGCAAGAAAGTATTTGTTCACCAATGTGTCGTAAAATATATGGAGTAAATCAGCCAATAGAACAGTGAACTTAAAAAAATGACTATTATGATTGATATTTCATTTTCAACATATTTGATAAATAGAATTCCTTCATACTTAAAATATGTTAAAAAAAAAAACCTTACTGGAAAATATATGTTTAAATCACAACAGATGCATCTAGAAAAAAAAAATTTACACTTAAGCAAGCTACACATTTTACATGCATCTTATATTTCCTTATTATAATCACAAGCACGCCACATGTGGCACACAGTCCCTATGTCTGTAGTTTTCTACAGACGGTCAGTCCTGATAATAAACACCAAGCTAGGCCCTCTAACTGGAAACACATGTACCTTGGCTGTGATAGTTCCTGCTTTAATAATGGCATCACATAGAGCTTGGTTCTTCCACATCTGGGCCAGCTCACACAACAGAGAACTGCAGTGAATCTGGTTCATGTATACCTTGTGTTGGGCCATATTAAGTATTTTTTATTTTTATTTTTTTTTTTTTACTGTTTTTTATTGATTTTGTTGAACTCCAATTTCAAAGTCAGCCACCTCTTCACACCTGTTTAAAGAAATATATGAAAAGCATCTTTACTTTTGTTAATATATATGCACAAGTAAAATAATTTTAGCTTCAATTAACTACATTTTGATTTAAGTTGAGATAAAAAAAAAAAAAAAAGGCTTTTACTTTACAATGTGTACTTAACAATGTGACGATTAGGCTAATGCCTTTGCACAAATTATCAAATTAACTTTTAAGAAAAAATGAGAGCACATGAACATAATCATTACAATCAAATGCACGCAAATCTATCATCTCTACAACTTTTATATTGTTTCCCCATAATTACAGTTAACTTTAATTAGTGATATCTTTATCAAGTTCATGGAAGTTGATGATTACAAACATGCACAATTCTTTTCCCATAACCTTTGATATACTGATTCCAGGTCATCAACACAAGATTTCTCCATTTAAACAAAAACAAAACAAAAATCATTAAAGAACGAGTTTTTCAATCAGAGGCTGATAGCTATATCATCTTTAGTCAATCAGAATTTAAATTAAAGAAAACTTACATTCCCGTAAGATCCACCACTCGGTATTAAAAAAAACATTGGCACAATGTACTCAGTGTGCAGACTGTCTGGCTGTCAAGTAAAATTCAGGTCCTTCTTATTAATCCAAAAAGTTTTAATATTTGTCTCTCTTACACATTCATATAAAGGTGTGGAGGCCTCTTTTAAAAACTTCCAACTTCCGATAAGACCCCAGCCCTGATATCCGATACCACCGTAATTTATGCGGACTGGACCGCGCGGACCAAAAAAGGAAAACAAAGAAGCCGACCTCGGGATGCCTCAGGTCTCTGTCGATTTCCGTGTCTGCGCAGTCAATAGTTTAAGTCTCATTTGTGTGAGATTAAAAATTGTGGTAGTTAGTATCTGTGGAATATTACACAAACTTCACTCTCTGTCTTGACAAACACAATTTGTCTCAGAATCAAAATATTTCGCTTTCCCTGAGCCTTTTACTCAACTTCCGGTAATATTAAAGGTGAAAACCCAAATCCGTCGATCCGAAAAAATAAAATCGTTCAAACAATGAAAAGCAAAGTTAGTCCTTTATCTTGTATCTGTAAATTGTGATAATTTCTAATTCTATCTAGCTAACAAATAGTAGCAATATTTAACCAATGTCAGATTCAGAAATTTCTGAATGGAAAGAAGAAGGAAGGAGGGGGGGGGGGGGGGTGTAAGTAAAAGGCTCCTCTGACAAGGCATTTGGGGCCGACTTCATTGGGTTCAGGGCCAGGCATATGGAAGCTAAACCGAATTCTGACATGTTAAACCGAATTTTACTAGACATGGGCGTAGGAGCCATGGGCGGATCCAGGAATTCTAGGGGGGGCGTGGGGATTCTTTTTTTTAGAGGACAGGGGGTCTGGGGCAGCATTAAGCCCAGTGGTCCAGGCGGTCTGGTGGGGGTCCGGGGCGAAGACGAAGCATGAATTTTAAGTGATTTTAGGGTAAATTAACATTAATTACCCTCATCAGTGAAGTCACCCTCTCAGAGAGCGTAACGGAATTTCCATTGGGGTGATGGTGGGATGCACAAGTAAGGTAAGGATTTAAAGGATGTAGTCAGGTCCACAGCTGGTCCAGGATAGCTGGTAGCGGGGTGAAGGGGGCGAAGCCCGTGCTGAGAAATTTTAGCATTTTTAAATATGCGTCTGGGCGGGTGTTATTGGCCTAGAGGATTGAATGGGTCTGGTAGGGGGGTCACAGGGGCGAAGCCCCAGAAGCAGAGAGGTTTTAGCATCTATATTTAAAATGGGGGGTGACGGCACAGATGCACAAACTGGTTGCAGCTTGCTTTTACAAGTAATGAAGGCGGGTAATTACAATGAACAAGATATTTGCCATTAAAATTGTTTATACCGATACTAATTTTGAAACTTCAGAGAGGACAGCCAGCGAGCCGATACACACTGTGGAATTTAAAGGGGGGTGGAGGCGCAGCCCCTTTAATCACGCAGTGTATGTGTCGCTGAGCTGTCTCTCTTCTCTTTATATTCATTCCTATCCCCTCTCTCCTTTCTCTTCTCTCTCTTTCTTCTTCCATCTCTCTCTTTTTTTTTTTTTTTTTTTTTTTATTTTTCTTAGGGGGGGCGTACGAGCGGTACGCTTGTCCTGATCCGCGCTGGGGCTGGGGGGATGCCCCCCCACATTCTCTCAGTGGTAGGGTCCATGTAGAATTAAGAATATTTATTAACATTGGGCCCACATGGAGCACTAAATGATATATGGTGTCAAAATCACATAAAAAAGGATAACAGAGAAATATGAATCACTGAGTTTGTTGGTAAAGGAAGAGTCAAGCGATTTGTTACGTGTAAGATATAGCCGAGAGTTTAATAATAACAAGGAATAACATTCAGTCAAGTGGGATGATATACAAGCTTGTCAGCTTGATTTTAACTTTCATAAGCCGGCCTAATATAAGAACAAGAATTAAATCAAGATAAGGGAGAGAAACATTATATAAATGAAATACTTATACGTGGGTCAGTTAATCTATAAAGCCTATGAACAGCTGATGTAAGCCAAAGAATTGTATTGAATTTTTAAAAGTAAGATAAATAATTGATAGAGGATGTGTGAAGGTTTTAAGAAGGAATCAAGCGGGGTCTCGGCAGTACGCCAGACCTCGTGTATGATTTATTCTTTCAGTATAAAAATTTTCAAATAAAAAGTATTTTCAGGCGGTTTATTTATATTTGTTGTAAACTTTTATTAATGTTTATTGTTATAAGTTAGGTATTAGTTTTATTGGGGAAATAATGATTGGATGTTTGAATATAAAGAGTAGCAGCAAGATCGTGTATGATTTTTCTTTCAGGGTGAGGCGTAACCAGATGTCAGGTTGAACGTAATTAATAGGCTGACTCCGTAATCTGTAGCATAACATTCTGAGGAGTTTCGATGATCAATTACGGATTTTTCATGTATGGTGCTTTAATTCGGCATCAGTTACCAAGTATGTACTTCTCACCAATATAGTATGACCTAGAAACGAAAGTCGTAGACTGGTATAGAATTTATATAACATATATGGAGTATTACATGGAGGAGGTCTGATAGTTGAGAAGATCTTTCGAAAAGGGGTTTGGATCTTTCAGAAATCGATGCCAGATGATTCTTAATGTGGTAGCTCGAGTCTCATCAAGAAGTGAGGATAAATGTACACCTCTGACATGCCATATGTCAGTAAAGTATACAACATAGAAAATTACATCTAAAACTGTTACGATAGTTGCATGACATGCTGAACAGAGAGTAGCTGCAATGATGTAGCACTCTCCGATTTTTTTTTACTCCCCCCCCCTAAAAAAAGGGGAGAGGGCTACATTATTGCAGCTAACCAATTATATAAAATATACAATAGTACATGTATATATATGCGCATGTAGAACATGCATAATAATTTATGTTGTACAGTCTAAATATAACTAGACATGACTTATATTCAACAAGTATGTTGTTTTCTTGTATTGAGATTTACAATTAAGTACATGTATTGGCATAATTGAACGGTAAACTCCGGGTTTTCATTTGACATAATCCATACAGTGCTAGGTTTGGATAGGTTTTATTGCAGGGGCATGTCCTTAGTTTTACGGTTCTTCCCATAAACGTCAATGTGAACGCAGGGCCGTAACCAGGAATTTTCAAAGGGGGGTGCACAAGACTAAGGCAAGGGGTTTGAAGGCCGCTAATCAGGCCCCCAACTGGTCCTGATAGGGGGTCCAGTGGGCGAAGCCCCCTGAAGCTGAGAGATTTTAGCACTTTCTTTGGGTCTGGAGGCCACTAAATAGGTCTTCCACGGCCGGGTCAGCGATGGGCCATTATAGGGGGTCCAGGGGGCGAAGCCCCCGGAAACTGAGAGGCTTTAGCATTTTAAATTTTGAAATGGGGGTGCACATGCACCCAGTGCACCCCCCCCCCCCTGGTTACGGCCTTGGAACGTCAACACCCTGTTAGAACACACAAAGGGGGTTGCAGTGCCGAAGCGGAGCTTGAGCTAGCATGCAGACATTCAGAATGTGTCATTTCTACCGATATTACAGGAGGGAAATGTAGTGCACGGGTTATGGGGATTTGTTAGGGGATATATTGGTAACTTTGAATGTTTTCAAAACGTGCTAGTTCTTTCAAAATTCGTGGATAGTGTCTGCGATTGTTTGAATTTGATTCGGTTGCTATGGAAACTCGCAATTATCTTGAAGATGAAGGCAGATCTTGCTCTCTTTTTACACAGCTACAAACAAATATTTCAAACCTTTTCAATACATCCATATTATCGTTTGGATGTTCATTTTGGTAAATAGACGCACCCCTTTAATAGACCATCTACCGTCATGGCAGGAGATTCAAAACAATCGAGTTTATTGGTCTGTATAGACGACTATGGAGGGTTAGGAGGTGGATGAAGTATACAGGTAGGTAAATTGATACGTTTAGAATTAGGGAATGAAAGTTATTAGACTGACCAATACCGGAAAGTGGAGAAATACACCGTCAACCGTGAGCAGAAAAATCAGCGCCACAAACTGCACAAAATGTTTAAGGGAGGACCTGTAGCGTTATGGTCAGTCAAAAATATAAAAACCATAACGCTACAGTTTTGCAGCTAATGAAATTCTCCGATATGACAAAACGTTTTGGAAAACCGGTTACGTTTTCATGCTCTGTTTTTGGTTTTCATGATTGAATCTAGAAGCAGTGCAGAACCGAATTTGTCTTCGTTTGTTAAATTTGCTGTGCCAAGCATGAGTGTGATACTTTGCCTTTACATCATAGACTATAATGTTGGAAAAATGAAAATGGAAATTTCCTCTATAATATCGCCAGGTAGTACACCAATATTTTCTAACCTTATAATGGCTAAGAAAAAGAATTTAAATATGTTTTGTGCAGATGGATGATTGATTGAATATAAAGAAAATTTTTCACTCACATGGAGATGTTACCATTGCCGGTGAAGGGCTGCAAAATTTTGGCTTATTCTGGGCACTTAGGACCTTTAAGCAGGGAGAGATCTTTATCGTGCCACACCTTCTGTGACACGGGGCTTCGGTTTTTGCGATCTCACCCGAAGGACCGCCCCATTTAGTCGCCTCTTAAGAACATCATACTGAACTTGTCAACATTGCTGCCTCTATTATCTATGCCAAATGCAACTTTCTGTGCAGATGGAAAGAAAGTTACATCAGAGGCGGCGATGTCAATTGACATGTTTAATTTCGAAAGACACGAGACCATTGGGCATCATCAAGCTGAAGTAGGACAAGTTCAAACTAGTGTTTACCATTCCGCAAGCCCAAGTTTTCGTCCACATCCGCTCCCCTAAACCAAGAGTTATGGGGCAGAGGACCAAAAACCCTTTGGCAAGGGGAGCGGAGTGGACCGAAAACCATTGGCTTGCGAAGATGGTGTTTTACAGGATGTGTGTGATCTTGTCGAAGGCAGAAAGGATGAGGGCAATCTGATGTCACTTGAACATTTGTAACCATTCCCCTTTTGTAATTTCTGTAAACAATACTCAGATGACCGCGACCGTAAATTTTATACTTATACTATGATTTGTACTTAAAGGGTAGTCGAGTGTAACAATGCTAACTAGGTGAGAAAATCCCTAATCGTTTCAGGGCAATAACTTTAATTTGTGTTATTGCTCGATTATTTTTCTGTTTTCTTTAGACCTTTGCTTATAGCAAATATAGTCACGTTTAAAATAAGCATTTCGAAAATTCTATGGTTGTTATATCGATCTAGTGTGCCCATACCACTTGTCATCGACTCAAATGCTATTGGACGTGTTCATAGCAATCTTTATGCACAGACGTTGACTACGGATTAAGTGATCAAGAAAATGGGCTCACGGCGGGTGTAGTCTGTCAACAGGGGATGCTAACTTCTCCTAGGAAGCTCATGTCATCTCGGGGTGTATCGAGCGGTCCGTGTTTGCCANTCTCGGGGTGTATCGAGCGGTCCGTGTTTGCTCGTTGTTGCTTGTTGTGTATTCTGTTTGAGACTTATGTGATTGATCATCATTTGTTATCTTCGCTGTTACCTAACATCTCTGTCCTGGCGACATCTTGTGGGTTTGGACAGTCATAGACACTCGATTTGTTGCGTATCATTGTGCTATTCTACTGCTGGAATGTGGAATTATTTACAGAATTACATTCATTTTATAATGGAAGCTGAAACCCCGTGTTACACATGGAACTGAGACTCCCCTGCTCACAGTGATGCACCTTTACAAAACATGGAATAATCCTGATCTTAGAGGCAGAAAGCACGATGGATGTATTGATGGAATTAAACATATTTGTATGTGGTTAACTTTGTAAGAAGAAAACAAGAATTGAAGTTATTATCGAAATATTGCGAGTTTTTATAGCGACCAAGTCAAATAAAACAATCGCTGACACTGCATGACCACGAGTGTTTAAAAGAATAGTGTCTAATAGTTCCCACAACCGGTGCACTACATTTCCCTTCTATAATATCGATAGAAATGACACATTCTGAATTTCTACATACGATGTCTGTTCGGCACTGAAACCCCTTAGTTCAAACGACTAAAACCTCCTATGTGTGTTCTAACAGTGTGTTCTACATGTAGGTGAAATAAATAAAGCAATAATCAAAATTCTGAAAATTCCTATAGTGAATTATTTATATTTGATGACCCCTTCAAAATAATAATTATACCACGATAACAAAAATATCATTATCCATGTACTAAAATGAAATATAGTCGTTATACATGGAATACTATAATTTGGGCCCAGAGGGCATAACCACAAAGACAGTTTATACAGAAAGCAACTCCAGAAAAGATGACCCCAATAACTACCGTACAAACTACATGTAGATGTGTCCCAGTGTCCCATACATTGCTTCCTCATGTCTTGCCTACCCTGAATAATTCATTGTTCTCCGGCGTTACTTTTCTCCAATCTTCCACCCTATGATGAATCATTGCCATCCATTGCTTTCTCATATCTTCCCACCCCGAATGGATCATTTGCCCATCCCACTTGCTTCGTCATATTCTTCCCACCCCTGAATGGAATCATTGTGTCCCTCCATTGCTTCTCATCTTCCCACCCGCTGAATTGATATCGCATTGTGTTCCATCCATTGCTTCCTCATGTCCACCTACTCCTTGAATGGAATCATTGTCCATCCATTGGTTTCTCCATATCTGTCCCACCCGAAATGCGATCATTTAGTATAACTATTAGAAAGTGACCCCGAAAGATCCATCCCACCTTGGCTTTGCTGCACTGATTTCCCACCCCTGAATGGAATCAGTGTCCCACTCCTGAATGAAACCAGTGTCCCATTCATTAATTAGTTTTAGAAAATGGAGGAATAACAGTCATGCTGTTAAACTTTCCTTAATATTACTCAGTGTTACTAAAGATAGTAAATCTAGATGTAAACATATACTTTACAACCAATTTTACTTGGGCAGAAACTGTGTATATGAAAGGGCGTAAGTCTACTCGTAATTTACTATGGTCAGAGTTAGTAAACCAAAGTGCCAGCAAAAGACAACAATATAGATCAGAGCTTTAATTTATTTACAGTGAAGAAATATTACAGGGGCATTGACACGTTTTGAACTAAAATTGTTCAAATTTTAGATTGCCAATTTTAATGTTTACAATGCTTTACTAAGGTATTTCTAATGGTCAGGAAAATTTTTAACGTCATCTGTTGACTTCCAAGTGAGATACAGCACTTAGAATTCTTTGTTATGTAAACAAGGTCTGAGTCATGATTTTGCTTACATATTACTAAACGTTCAATTCAAAGCAGAATTTTAATATTAGAAGTTCATTCTAAACTCAATTAAACAGTGTCTAGTGTTTCTCACATCTCATATTGTTTTAATCATGATATTTTCTATGACGCAATCTTTTTAAAAACATAAACAAGGCTCGAGTCTTGTTTACATAGCGAAGATTTGTAACTCAACAACTGACTTTCAAATTTTTGCTGAGCACTAGAAATAGTGAACATTTTTAGTTCAAAACGTGTCCATGTCCCAGTTCGTCATTAGTTTCCATGGGTTATTCACATGCATGCAGTCATCACTCAATTCCTTTTCTGGTTGACGCGGTCGCTTTAATCAATTAATTCAGTGCTAAACATGGTACATGTATAATCTAACGTAGGCTTATAAATCTTATCGAACTCACGGCGGTTGTGACTGGTCAACAGGAGAATGCTTACTCCCCATGAGCACCTGATCCACCTCTGGTGTAACCAGTTGTCTAGCTGTGCTTGCCCTTCTCTCTTCATAGAATATTTCACTCATATGGAGACGTCACTATTGCCGGTGAAGGGATGCAAATTTAGCCTGTGCTCCGCACTCAGAGCCATTGGGCAGTGAGGGATCTTTATTGTGCCACACCTGCTGTGACACGGGGCGTCGGTTTTTCCAGTCTCATCCGAATGACCGCCCCATTCAGTCGCCTCATACGACACGCAAGGGGATGCTGGGGACCTATTCTAACCCGGACCCCAACGGGTTATTGGATTTAGGAGATTGATCACTGTTCGTTACCTCCATTCATTAACAATTGGTGCAAAACTTTTCGTTTTATCCTGAGGAGTGGATAGATCTTTCCCAGGATTGCAAATCAAGCGATGAGGGGATATTCATGTCAGCTCCTTCATGGGACACGAATTGAATTTCCAACTGAAGTAGATATATAAATCATATACGGTAC
>CAJDSM010001069.1:0-15889 GCA_903981925.1 Ostrea lurida | reverse complement strand
TTTTGACTAAACCCTAGCCATTATACAATGCTTTGACTAACAACCCTTACCATTATACAATGCTTTGACTAACGACCCTTACCATTATACAATGCTTTGACTAACGACCCTAACCATTATACAATGCTTTGACTAATGACCCATATCATTATAGAATGCTTTGACGAATGGCCCTAACCATTATACACTGCGTTGACTAATGACCCTAACCATTATATAAAGCTTTGACTAACGACCCTAACCATTATACAATGCTTTGACTAATGACCCATATCATTATAGAATGCTTTGACTAATGACCCTAACCATTATATAATGCCTTGACTAACGGCCCTTACCATTATATAAAGCTTTGATTAGCGACCCTTGCCATTATACAATGCTTTACATAATAACCCTTACCAGTATACAATGCTTTAAATAATGACCCTAACTATAATACATTACTTTGACTAATAACCCTAAGTCTTGTAGATTAATTATCATTTTACGTCACCTTAACCCAATCCTTACTGACTTCTTAATCGAACCACTTATCCCGCAAGGTGGTCTACCGGATAAGAACGCAATGTCATCACCGCTGCTCGGGGTTGTGGCGAATGTGTAACACATCGGAAAATAAAGAAACAGTCTTCGAACGGTAGACGAATCCAACGGTAGACGAAAGGAATGTGCGGCCATCCAGAACGCTTTCGGTTTACCCGGGTCGTGTCTGGTCATGGATCCGGTCCAGTGGGTGTCGATAGAAGCAAATGGACAAACTTGAAATACGCATAACATCGTACAGCAACTGTCCGCTAAGTGAAAGCGTGTTAGCGTTAAGCGGCTTAAGGACCATCACTAGTCTGCACACAAAGGAACTAGTAAATTAAGCAATTAGAGTTATCTTCCCTTAAATCTAAATTGAACAAGAAATCTGTGAGCCAATGCTCACTAGTGATACCCCCGCTGTAAGCCTATTAAAACTGTCTATTTCCAGGTCCTCGGCAAACAGGAAGTAAATGTCCGATGAATCTGAAAATGCATCCCACGATACACCATACCTATATAGAGTTTCATGCAAAATATCAATAGCCTGTGTATTGTACACTGTAGTTGCTGAGAATTATGTTACGAAAAATATTGTATATGGGTACTATATATGAAAAATTCTAAGTTCTTGGCAAACAGGAAGTATATGTCCGATGAATCTGAAAATGAATCCCACGATACATCATACCTATATAAAGCTTCATGCAAAATATCAGTAAGCGGTGATACATAGTTGCTGAGAAATATGTGACGAAAAATGTTGTATATGAGCACGTACTGTATTTGAAAAACTCGAAGTCCTCGGCAAACAGGAAGTCAGATGTCCGATGATCTGAAAATGCATCCCATCACGATACATCATACCTATATAAGCTTCATGCAAAAATCAGCTCCCATGATACATGGATTTGCTGAGTTTATGTGACGAAAAGGTGGGACGGATGACGGACGGCAAGGGTAAAAGTAACCCCCTCTCCTATCGAGCGGGGGATATAATATACTGTATATTATGGATATTACGCAAATTCCCTTAATCAGGTCAAGCATTTATACATGTCAGTACTGTAGGTATTAAAAGATAAATTAACTGAACTATATTTGCATGTTTTGTTTTCATTCAAGCGAGCAATGGTTATTTCTATTCATCAATACTTCATTATCTTTGAACATTTTTCCTGGGGGTAAATGGCCCGTACCATATATTATATGGTAGATAAACTAAATATTAACTTAGATAAACTAAATATGAACACGTTAATGTGATTTACTATTCCCAGTGTGTAAAAAAACCCAAAACATTTTTCATTAGTGTATAGAGAGTCCTTATTAACGAGAACTACGGCAGCGTGAGGCTTTGCAGTTCACACCCTCATCTATTTTCCAAAACGTATTTCTTATTTTTATTTACCTTCTTCTTTCATTCTGTTGGAATTGCCATATTGCATAAAAATTGATTACACGTATATATTATATTAACAGACGTACTATATGTGTGTATTTGTTTACATCTGTACCGCATTCATGAGGATATGACTCTCATTATAATTTGTAGAGAAGCATTGGGACTATTATTAGGTAACTGTGATTGCTGCAGAAACAATAGCATTGGAGAAACATCCATAAAACGCGGCTCCAATCTTAAATACACAACAGATCTATAGATATTGAAAACAAAGTACAATGTGTGCTTCGTCTAATCCAGAAGTCTCCTTGAATTGTTTATGTATATTTTTCGTATATATAATCAATGATAAGCTATTGATAAACAAATCAAATGCACGCATAGTGAAATTGTTTTCTGTAAATAGTCTTGCAAGTTTCTATTTGCATGAAAATTGCATATGCTATTAACATTTGCCACCAACTAGATTTAATAAAGCGTCCCCTGGTAGAACGAAAGTGCCCCCTAGGTCACTGACGGGACCACATTTTTACCACTAGTATTTATTTATCCTTCTTAATCGTAAGTTTTTCGGGAATTTCCCCCTTAATTTGAACTTTTATAAACCATTTAGCACGTTTGTGTCGTTAAATTCATTCATAATATTTTTTGGTTGTACTCGTGGGAGAGATGGCCATTTTTTATGAATCTACATGACAGTTGGCTAAAATCAAGTCAATGGGATTATTTATTCATATAAATAATGTTCATATTACATTGGCAATAGATTTATTAGGGCTATAACCACAATCACCTGGCCTTTTCATGACGTTTTCTTAAGATGATTTGGTAAATATTTTTGTTTGTTGTAAACCGATTTGATTACTTGATAACGACTATTAATTTTGATTTGTAAAAATATAATCAGTTTCACAAAATGTTGTTTTTTTTAAAATCATACCAGTTGTAATACAAATTCCAGAAAGCAATTGCATATGCTGAGAAAACACCCCAGACTTCAATATTGTGCACAGTGCAAGGCCAAAAAAAAAACAAAAAACAAAAAAACTCACCCAATGCTAAAATTGCATTTCATTCACAGCAACTCGCATGTATAAAATTAAAACTTGTGATTTTATGCGCAAAATGTCACTTCTTGTGTAACATTTCAGTCACAAGATTTTGACCTTGAATAGGAGATACACATTTAGTATTATCATTTACAGTCCAGGTTCTCTTTATTTTGCGTTTCTTCAAGAATCTGTCAATGATACGCAAGTGTATGATCAGTTTTTGAACCGAGACAGGCTACTTACAAACAAATTGTTGTTGCAGGGATTTATAAAGGCAACAGTTCGAAAATTCTATGGTCGTTATAACGATCTAGTTAACCAGTATGGCCTGCCATTGGGTAAAATGGTGTCTGACGTGTTTCATATCAATTGTTAAGTTGTTCTTTAAACAATGATTCCGACAACGGATTACCCCGTTTTCCTCATCAAGACAATGACATCACGGCAGGTCTGGGGGTCCGGTTGACCACGGCAGGTCTGGGGGTCCGGTTGACCACGGCGGGTCTGGGGGTCCGGTTGACAGGAATTGAATACTCCTCCAAGGCACCTGATCTGTATCCATGGGTCCGTGTTTGCCGAACTCTTTTTGTATTTTGTTTGGGACTTACGAGATTGATCACTTTTTGTTATCGTTACCTTTTCATAGCAATGCCACCAGCTGTAAGGGGGCGCCTCCAATAGGACCATTGATTGATTGATTATTTGTTTGTTTTTCGTCTCGTTGAGAATATTTCACTCATATTGAGACGTCAATTGTATGAATACATCTAAAGATTTCATGTTTCTGTCAATGCTGGTTCTTCTATTAAGTAATGCAACTTTCTATGATCATGTCAAAGGTCAAGGTCAGTGGGGACCCTAGTTAGTAGGTCACAAAATCCCTTTATATATCATTTCTGAAGATCCCATAACCGAGTTATGCGAGTGTTATGTTCGAGGTCAAATATCAAGGTCACTGTAGTTACTAGACCTTATAGTACTGGTTTGTAGATCCCATTATTCTTTCAACAATTCTGAGTATCCCATCTCTCAATGTGACCTGGTTCGTATGTATTACTGATTTCAAGTTCTAATGTCAGGGGTCAAGGGTGTAACCTGACCTTGATACGAATTTGTAGATCTATCATCCTATGTTATTTCTGAACATCCCATGTTTCTTGCAGACCCAGGTCTGCAGCAATACCAATTTTCTGTTCAGAGGCCAAGGCCACTTGATTCACTTGACCTTGATACAAGTTTAAAGGTCCTGTTATAATTTTATCATTTCTAAGAAAAATCCGATGTTTCTATCAGTTTTACTAGTTTTTATGTTCAAGTTCAAAGGTCATGGTCCTACCAATCATCATTTCTGAAGATCCCGTGTCCATATCAGACCTAGTTCTGAAGTAATACCAATTTTCTGTTCAAAGGTCAAGGTCAGTGGAGTCATTTAACCTAGATGGTCCTGCCATCCATTTATCTTATCTGAAGATATCATGTCTCTATTAATCTTAGTTTTAATTTTCAGTTCATGGTCGGAGGTCAAGACCCCATCATTTCCTTCTCATTTCTGAAGACCTCATGACTCTCATATTTATCAAGTTTATACATCTGTTGAATCTGGGGAAAAAATTCTATGTACAACCCCACCCCTATTCGATTCCCCCCAAAATGTACCCTAACCCCTTCAACATGAAAACAAAAGAATATCTGCACATCTACATACATTGACCTATCATATCTAAGACTTTCATCAATAGGTTACAGAGAAAAGAGTCCGACACATTTAAAACATTTATAACGATTTAGTTTGCCAGTATGACTTGCCATTGGATCAAATGCTGTATAATGTGTTTCATAGCAATTGTTAAGCCGTTTTCCATACACTGATTATTCCGTTTACCTGATCAAGGCAATGGGCTCACGGCGGGTGGGACCGGACAACAGGGTTGTTTTACTTCTCCTAGGCACCTGATCCCAGCGCTGGTATATCTAGGGGGCGGGGTGTGGCCAACTCTTGTATTTTTCTATTTGGGACAAACGAGATTGATCACTGTTCGTGATATTTGCCTTTACAGTTTTAAGCACGAGATGAAGTGACAGAAGAAGCGGAAGAATTGCAAAAACAATAAGTCTCCAAACTTTGTTAACGTTGAAACGTTTTATGACGTGGACCTTAGAATACTTTCACGACTTTTCTAAATTCAATGCCTTGACCCGTGGGGATCCGGGTTAGAAATAGGTCATCAGCAGCATCCCTTGCGTGTCGTAAGAGGCGACTGAATGGGGCGGTCATTCGGATGAGACCGAAAAAAAACCGAAGCCCGTGTCACAGCAGATGTGGCACGATAAAGATCCCTCCTGCTCAAAGGCCCTGAGTGCCGAGCATAATCCTACCGGCATTGGTGACGGTCTCATATGAGTGAATTGATTCTCGGCGTGTGTGACGTAACAATAAATAATCAATCAATCAACCTTTTCAATTATGCTATTCAAGATGACAATTTACTGAAATATGAGATATAATTTTTAGTTTACTTATTATTTTATAATTCATTTTCCCTAAAACGATACCGAAATAAAAAAAAATATCTACTTTTTTTTTTTAAACCTCTGTTAATTTATTTTAATTCTAAATCTGAAATGTGATCGAGGAAACTGATATAATGCATCTAATGTTTGGTATTGTCACGTTTCTGGAAATTACCTAAACAATTTTAGGCCAAATTCCTACTGTCCATATTCGTAAAAATAAATAATTGATAAAAAAAATGGTGACAATGCACTGGAGAAAAAGGTTGAATACGAGATAAATTTGATAGATGACATTTCATTTCATACATTTATACATAGATAAGGAATTTACGATATTCGTCTAGTGTGTATGGAGCGTGGATTTTAGTCTGTATCCCTGCTGTTCTTTGTTTCCTTGACAATATTGCTTTTGTTTTGTGCCGAGTTATGCAGGCGCGGGAATGCGCCCATCATGACACGTCACCATGAGTGAAGGTCTTGCATGTAACAGTGAAAAATAAATTTCATGACTGAAAATGCATGACGGTATGAAATGCAAAATAGTAAATGTTGCAGGGTTATAACGAATCTCGCTTAAAGTCGTCATTTCGCAAATTCTACGGTCGCTATATAATGACCTTACAAATGTTTATCACTAACTCACATGTTGATTGATTTGTTCATACCCTTTATTAAACTGTCATTTTCGTAAGTACTAGATTTGACGACGGGTAATCCTGACAAAGACGGATCCAGGGCCAGCGCCCTCCCGTTTGAAATTTTTTGGGAGTCTGTTTTTGTAAATTTTGATTGCATAATACGCATATAGTTTATTTGTAGTCAACATGCAATGTTTACATTTTTTACTCTCTTTACAAAAACATAGGGTGTGTGTAAAGGGGCATCAAAACAATCCCCAGAACCTAATAATTATACCGCGTCCCCCGGTTCTGAAATTCCTAGATCCGCCACTGATACATATCTACTTTATTTTGACTAAGGGCTCACGGCGGGTGTGACCGGTCAGCAGAGGATGCTTACTACTCCATGGAACCTGATTCTGCCTTCGCTTTTGTCGGAGGTCCGTGTTGCCCTACACTCGACTTTGTATATATGGTTTTTTGGGATTATGATAATTATGTTTAATACAATGTTAACTTCGCCAATTTATAAGCAACAATCCCCACCGGCATACTTTTCACGAAGCGCAGTATCTGCAACGACTTACGCCGACATACTATTCAGAAAGCGAGTTTTGAATACGTCATTAGAAGCCACCAAAGCTACCGGTAGTCCATACTTGGATTTTTCATCACCAGAATATAGACTGAATGCTATGATTATGGATGTTGTCCATCATAGGCTCTATAAACCACGGCGGATTATGGATAGTATTATTTCTGAATCTTAACTCCGGGTCCTTAAACTCAGCGTGCATTCCAGCATATTTCAAATTTTAGTCTACACCCTACTTTTCAATCCACCATTGCATCCGAACTTTTTAAATTACAAGTACATTCAACAGTGCCTATAGACAATCCTATACTTGAATGATCCATCTAAGTGTTCTTATTTTTCGTCTTCTTTCAACTATAGTCCTGCTGGACATTACAGGTGATGTTAATACAGAAAATAAGGTCCTAAATTCAGAGATCTTCGGTCGTTCAATTGGCGACAAACTTCATCTGCATTATGAATTATGTCGGAGATTACGTCAGACGATGAACCATAGAACTTGATATCTCGTCAAAATGGATAAAAAGTACAAGAATTCTTCATATGGAAATCCTGAAATGAGAACAAAAGAGTGTACCATCTATCCTTCTGTGTTTCGTAAACCAGAAGTGATCAAAGAATTAGATAAGTTACATGAGGAATATGTTTTGGTTCCAGCTGACAAAGCTTTTAACAATATTGTCTTTGTAAGGCTCATTGATTATTACAGCTTCATTTTAAACGAACTTGGTATTAATTACATTTGTACGTATTTGATGATATTACGTTTACTCCAACTGCTCTTTGAAAAGATGAAGTTCTTCGAAATTATGTTTCAGTTTAAACCACATTAATGGGACGTATGAATATGAATTACCGTACCTATACTGGATTTACAAAATTTACAATACACTTACAAACAAAAGATAAATCACAAAAATATTGACAGTGTGAAGAAGCAACTTCAGATGTATTGTGCAACAACATATGCTAGAAATGATGTACTAGTAAATCAAAGGAACTCCTAGAACTTTTCTCAAATCAACATCAAAACGTATTACTTTTCAACACTTTACATAACCTTTCCTCGCGATAAAATAAAGACTATAGACTGTTTAAAATTACAGACAGTTGCTTCTTCAATAAAATTGGGAAAAGGAATTATCCAAACTTAGTGATCAGTCATTCTAAAATTTTCTTTGTTAAACACCACTCTGATTCTACGCACAGGTACTCTGAAGTTGATATTACAGCAACGTTGGAGCTCCTCATTGACATCTTTGTAATTTTTGGTGATCAGGTCTTCCAACAATGCTGGAAGTCCCATTGGCACGAACTGTGCTCCTTTATTAGCTGACCTGTTTTTATATTCTTCCGGGAAGATTCTACATGAGAAAAAAATCTCTAGCAGACATTTCGATATATCGACGACGTTTTATCCATTAATGATAACCATTGCCGGTGAAGGGCTACAACATTTAGGCCTATGCTCGGCACTCAGGTCCTTTGAACAGGGAGGGATCTTTTTCGTGCCACACCTGCCGTGACACAGGACCTCGGGTTTTTTTCGGTCTCAGCCGAATGACCGCCCCATTCAGTCGCCTCTTACGGGACGCAAAGGGATGCTGAGGACCTATGCTAACCCGGATCCCCACGGGTCAAGGCATTGAATTTAGAAAGGCGTGAAATGTATTCTAAGGGTTCCACGTCATAAAACGGTTTCAACGTTAACAAAGTTTGGAGACTTATTCTAACCCGGGCCCCCACGGGTCCCAGTGAACTAGAAACATCTATATCAAATTCGTATTTGGATATTTTATTGAACATAAACATTCACGGCAAACTAATAACTCAATTTTATGACAAACGAGACGATTTTAGCTTTTACATCGTCAACTACGGCTAGGCAATAACTAACCAACCTAAGTTATTTCCGGTTAAGATCTACCTCTTCTTTTTCGATGCAATTGCCTTATATTGTGATGCACTTAGATCAACGGTGTTTAAATGCCATCAGCCCAGAACTGAAACAAGAGCAACGCCAACGTAGCATTACACGCCCGTCATGGCCCAGATAATGGTAAAACCACTATGTGGATTGTAACCTTGACCAGTGACCTTGGATCAAGGTCATGACACTTTCTTAGGTCCAAGGCAACAATTCTGTGAAATAGTCCAATCCATGCACTCAATTAAATGTAAAGGCCCAGACAATTCTAAAACCACTAAGTGCAATGTAACCTTGATCTTTGATCAGTGACCTTGGTTTAAGGTCATGACATTTCCTTAGGTTAAGGCCAACAATTCTGTGAAAATATTCCGATCCACGCACTCAGTGGAAAGTTATGGCCTGGACAAGGTTAAAACCACTATGTGCACTGCGACCTTGACCTTAAATCAGTGACCTTGGTACAATACCATGACACTTTCTCGGATCCAGGGCAACATTTCAGTGTAATATGATTTTCAAATCCATGAACTCAGTGAACTGAGTGATGGCCCGGACAATGTTGAAATCACCATGTGCATTGTGACTTTGACATATGATCAATACCATTGTACAGTACCCGCAACGTTATTCTTGACATTTCTATCGTGTTCTATCGTGCGTGTATCCTATCGTATCGTGCGTGTATCCTATCGTATCGTGCGTGTATCCTATCGTATCGTGTATCAGGTTTTCCGTTTTCTATCGTGTTTTGCGTTTATCAGGTCTATCGTGTATCGTGTTTTGCGTGTATCAGGTTTTCCGTTTATCGTATCGTGTATCTTCGGAAACTATCGGGTCATAATTTAAATCTAAGGAAAAAGTACGATACTTTCCGAAAGCTTCATTCGTTTTGTCTAAGAAGCTATTTTTAGGAATCGAGGAAATACAAAAACAATAAAGCTGGCTATTATAAGATGCAATAAATAAATAATGAATAAATCTGATGGTGAAAATCTTCAGAACAATATCATTTTAAGACTGGGGAGTTGGCCGTGGTTCGTCAAACAAATCGAGGGTCCACAGTAATTAAAACCCGAAAGTTTGGCTGTCTAGTAACAATGATTAATTATATTTTGTAATTAAGTCTACTAGAGAAATAGGAAATTCCAATTTGAAAGACACCCCCTCTCCAGTAAATTACATTCTCTTTGTTACGATGTAATAAAGGCTATTTTAATTTACCCCAATTTTTCGCATTTGTATTCTACTTGCATGTGTTATACCTGTATGTCCAACTATACGCTGAACTTGTGCGCGTCCTTGTATCAGGTATTGTGTATTACCCGTGTTTTGATAGCAGACATTCGCAGCGACATTGGATTTCACACCTTTAGCAGATTAAATTTTCCATAGGCACGAGAGTGTTGCATCTCCCAAAAAATCGGGTCATTTGGGCGCGACTTTGTGCTGTCATCGTGTTTCTTATTTGTACATGTGTATACATGTACATTGTGCCGATAGTATATGGGAATTTTTTACATGGGTCATATATCCGGTTTTGATATTCAATATTTTTTTAAAAGCCGCTTTTTTGTCATTGTCTAATTTGTTTGTTATCAGAATACCAATTTACATGAATATTTGATTTTTTATGATATTAGATACAGTATACTCATAGTGCGGGATCTATCGTATCAAGACAGCGTAACGTGCAGCGAAAATTACATGTAATTTTAACAGTTGAATGAGCGGTGAATTTCACTACAAACACTCTTCGCCACAGACAAAATATTACTTGATTTATTTCACATCCCAGCGAATTAATTTTTCTAGAATAATATTACAGCCTAGCTAAATTTCAGTCACAATCACATGTACATATTTACTTTACATTACCAGATGATAGACACTAGAAAAGAGAACTTCTGAAACAGATGTAAACGTTATACCGGGACGTTATATCACTTGAATTGTTTTTATATAAAACACGCCCAACATCCACTGTTTAAGATCTCTCAATCAAATGACAAGATCGACCCCCCCCCCCCCTTCTAGTCCGCCATTTGGATCAATTTACACATACAGTATCCGAAAGAGAAAGGGGAAACCGGGCTAATTTTGTTGATTAATGTACAAAATAAAGGAGGGTATAATTAAAGAGGGAAAGTTGTCTAAGTCGTTGATTTATGAACGTTTACAAAAAGCTGTAGGGGCTTAATAATACACACACCAGTTCCAACACCTATATTACGCAGTCAACGGAATACAATATACAGTGAAAATGTGACCTTTTTATACTAGGTGTTCCAGTTTTCACTTCAGAAATCGTCTGTATGGTTTGTCTGAAGTTAAATTATTTATTTATTAATACCTAAAATCACCAGCTCCAAATGAATATGCTACGCTTGTGCGGGTCTTCGTTTAGTAAATTGTAAGCATAAAAATGCCAGATTGCTTAAAAATTATAATGCATTCCCACCTAACGCCCTGACAAAAATTGTGTTTGCTAATGGTTATATATGTGTACGATGAAGAATCAACCATACGCTTTTTATTCTACAGGTGGGTAAAGCTTCATGTTATATATGTCTCTGGTCTGAGTCGATCAATGCTCATATTTAATTAAAATTCGCAGTTGAATTTAAGAAAAAAAATATTGATCTTGTAAAATTATTACAGAAAAATGTATCGTCATTAGTTATGCACATACATGTACATGCATTCCTTTTCAATTAGAAATTTCTTTAGGATATACGTGTTATGTATATAAAGGATATTGAACCCTTGAATGTTATTTTCAACATAAAAGAATGTGCAATTTTAGTTGTAGTAATACAATTTTCGTTCCGTCTAAATTGCTTTCTAAATTTACAACATTTCTATCAGGTTTTCCGTTTATCGTGAAGATCGTTTATCGGGTTTTGCGTTTATCAGGTCTATCGTGAACATCGTTTATCAGTTTTTCCGTTATCAGGTTTGCGTTTATCCTATCGTATCGTGCGTGTATCCTATCGTATCGTGCGTGAAACCTATCCTATCGTGCGTGTATCGTGTTCTATCGTGTATCATGTCAAGAATAACGTTGCGGTACTGTATCAAGGTCATGACACACTCTTTGATCAAGGGCAACAATTCTATGAAATATTTTTCCAATCCATGTACTTAGTGAAAAGTTATGGTCTGGACAAGATAAAACTACTGTGCCTTTGATCAGTTACCTTAGTGCAAGGCCACGACACTTTCTTGGATCCAGGACAACATTTCTGTGAAATATTTTTCAAATCCAACCTTGACCTATGACACTTTCTTTGGTCCAGAGTAACAATTCTGTGAAATATTTTTCAAATCCTTGCACTCAGTGAAAAGTTTTGTCCTGGACAATGTTAAAAAACCACTTTGTGCATTGTGACCTCTGACCTTGGCTCAAGATCATGGCACTTCCTTGGGCACAGGGCAACAATTCTGTGAAATATTATTCCAATCTATGCACTCGGTGAAAGTTATGGCCAGGACAATATTTAAACCATTATGTGGATAGTGTTCTTGACCTCTGACCAATAACATTGGATCAAGGTCATGACACTTCCTTGGGTCCAGGGCACAATTCTGTGAACTATCATCCAAATCCATGCAATCGCAAAAATGTTATGGTCGGGACAATGTTAAAAAGCACTTTGTGCATTGTGACCTTGACCAGTGACCTTGGCTTAAGGTCATGACACTTTCTTGGGTCCAGGGCAACAATTCTATGAAATATTGTTTAAATCTACATAGGGGGTCAGAAGTTATGGCCCGGACCAACTATTTCGAATGGAAGCAGGACGACGGACAGCTACATTCAAAGACTTCATGAATTATGTATAATTGGGGACATTATTGTAGAATACACATACATCTGTACATTAGAAGAATTAGCAGCATAGGAGTTATCGCCCTTGGCTATATTGATTGTCAACTTTATCTATTTCGATTTTGTTTTTTATTATAGTTCCTTTGATAGATAAACTTCTATCATGCGCAAGATTTAATTTGATATGTGAAAAGTGTTAAATATTCCATGTTTAAAAGATGTACATGTACCAAATGAAATTCAGGAAACTTTCACGTTGAATTTTACTTCGTTACCACTTACGACTCGTCCCCCCCCCCCTCTCCCTCCTCAAAAATAATTTTCTCTTCAAATGTCAGGATAAAAAACATATATTATGCGAATATCTAAATATACCCCCACTCCCCTCCCAAAAATAATTTCTCTTCAAATGTCAGGATAAAAAAAACATATATTATGCGAATATCTAAATATAAATTAAAAAAAATATAAGTTTAATGGAATAAACGGTTGGCAAAAGAGGCATTGAATTTAGTTATGAAAATTTCTTTGATGAAGTTTTCTAAATTACATCACATTATCCTGTCACTTTTTAGTATGCTTGTGGAAAATAAATTACAAATTTGAAACTGTTACAATAAATGTTAAATGCCGTGTCGTGATCAGCACTTGGGGCTCTGCCTTTTGATGTAGATAATGAATGGGTTTTAAAGACCTTTAACTTCATACTCAGTCACTTTATCCTTACGGTTCCGCCAATTGTACGGTCAAACATTTTGTAGTAGTGTCCACAATTCTGTATATTTGTATACGTGTAACTGCGCAAAAATCTACGGTGTGCATGTTTTCCCCATATTCAGAAGTGCATGGTTTGGAAAAAAATGGGGGGGGGGGGGGTAAGTAGAGGGACAAAACTATTTCATATCTGACTGGCGCTGTTTATGTGTAGAATGTGTTTTCAAACGTTCATTTAATTAATTGATTTTAAAACATCTGGAAAACTTAAAATTTGTGAACTTTTAATATTTCTTATTTTTATAGTAGCATCAGAATTTTTGTTTGATGAAGGTGCATTTGCTACGATGTACACTATTTTAATATTTCTGAAATTTTGCGATCTTATTTCAAATTTTCTATTGTAAAATTCATTTGTTCGATGTACTTCTTTTCCAAATTGACGTTACTTTTTTGTTTAATTATTTAAGTATTTTCAGAAACAAATGTCTCTGGTATTTTTCATATAATTAATTTTAGAGATTAAAAAAATATTAGTTAAAGCAGAGACATATATTAACAGAGATACATGTAAGCAACTTCTGCAAGTCTTGTATTATCTCGCGGTCCCTATTGTTTCGGTAAAGATGCATACACTGAAATTGATTGCGTAAACCACTTTAATAATGAAAGATATGAAGTGCAAACCATCCTAATACTATTACAAAAACATTCAAGATACGATAATTTTAGAAGATGCTTCACTTAAAGGTGAAATAAAAAAGAAGTTTCAAAAGGCGATAGATGCCCCGAATTCGCCAAAATCCGCGAGATTTCAGGAAATGTTTACGATTTACCTAATTGTTTGTAAATAGTCAATTTGTTAATCATCAAATCAGTTCGAAATTTGTTGCATTCGATTCAAATTTATGATAAGAATGAATATAAATTTAACCAACATTAATCTATCAAATCAATCAATAGGAATCAGCAATTTATAGGTGGGGCGTCAATAAGGAGTTGCTTATCTCTGTTATATATTATGTTTTCAATTTTTGTCAGTAATTATTTTTATTTTTCAAAAAGAATAGAGCGTCTATATATGAGTCTTTTAGGCATGTTTATTTATATGTATTAAAATCATGCATCAAATCACAAGGAAATTTGTACTCTTAAAATCGCTCATTCACAAACATATCTTTTTTTTAATTCTGAAAAATTAAATCACAAAAAATCATGTAAATTGATTGAGAGATTGTATCACTTTTTTCGATGGTTAAACCATACTTCATAAGAGGCGTTTTAACAAGCTATAAAATTGAATTTTGGAGTAATGAACCACCTTAATTTGGGCGTAGGATTACGACCTCAGCACGAGATGACCACATGCACGTTATGGACACACAACACCTCAGCACGAGATGACATGCACGTTATGGACACACACAACAAGAACAGCTAGGTTATTCCCCTTATCAGAAAATCCAAATGAACAGCAATTATTTGAAAAGCAATGGGGAATTTGAATTTTTTGTTTTATACTAAGAATAACATTGGTCTGATACCGCTGACAGTAATCCCAGACACCCATTGTCTCGGATGAATGATAAATAGCTTACTGGCGTGATGGAAGAACTATTTTGAATTCGGTGGTAAATCCTCCAATGAATTTCAGTGAGGTGTATGAAGGACGTCCGCTAATTTGTTTTAATTATGCATCAAATAATTTGCTTTTGAATACTTGATAATAATGGTAATAATTATACACGTACACTTGATCATAATAGTAGACTTGTTAATTTATTAGAACTTTGTTGTAATCAAGTGGTTGTGTCTATACGAGTCACACAGACTGATTTATTAATGTAAAGGCTGTAAAAAAAAAAATGAAATGTTGGGTATCTTATTCAAAAATGCTATAAAATCTATGAAGTATCGTGACCTTTGCGCATTCGAGACGATTTGTCCCATACATTTGTTGAATTCATATGATTACTCTCTGTAATTAAGACCGCCTAGACATTCATTAGATAGATCTATTGTATTGCCTTGTAATTAATGACGCATTTTATCACAGTATAGTGAAAAGGGTTAATATAAATTGCTGTAAGAGAATTCTTGGAATGATCAAAAGAACATGCACTAATATGGTCTATTTAAAACTCGGAAGATTTCCTTTGCATATTGCATAAAATGAAGATACTTCCAAGCAAGATTTAAAGCATTGAAATAATTGCACAGTAATTTAACACTAGTATATAAACATAAAGTGACATGATATGCATACTTACACATTTAAGTTTCCAATGGTTTGCTTTCGCTATCTTAATTTACTAACTGCATTGGTAGCTTTTTTTCTTTCAATGCGATAAAGATGTGAACAATGTATCTATGGATTTTTAGGATTATAGTGCATCTATCCTCAGCTAAGGTCTCGGAATCCCGGAAGACACCAAAGTAAAATGTAAAAGATAAAAAAACCTCTAATTTTATTTTTGAAAATATATAGAGGATCTTGAAAGAGTGCTAATGGCATATGAAAATTTTACTGGATTTAATATTTCCCGAGCCTTGGCCATAAGCACGAGCGTAAGATTCAAATTTATCACACAACTATCATTAAACGCATATTTTGATTTACTTTCTATTTTACACCCCGAATTTTTCGCTTCGTTATTTAAGGAATGAAGCTAATACAAAAAGGCGAAGTTATCATCGTGTCA
>CAJDSM010001068.1:9562-23685 GCA_903981925.1 Ostrea lurida | reverse complement strand
CGACAAACTGGACATGACGTGAATTACCTTGATAAAATTAATAACTTAGACAAGAAATTCTTAATCAACATTGCTGCGTAAGTGAGCAGGACGATGAAACCCAATACAGGTTGTGAGTACTATTGTTTTGGTTTTGAATTACATATTTGCGGTATCGGACATGTAAATTCTTTGGTGTTTTTCTCGATTGAACAGGATATATTTTTCTTGCTAGATAGGAATAATCAACTTTTAGTGAGATGATCTCGCTAAAGGGGAAGTGTTCTCAACCTGATAAAGACTCATAACACCACAGATTAAGCTGGTTCTCATAATTGACTAGGTTACATAATGGAAGATAACACTTACGATGATATACTTTTGATTTTAGTCCAAATTGTATGACAGGTTTTATTCTATTTTTTCAAATCACTTGCGGGCAGACAAGTTGTTATTCACTTTCCCATCCAGAAAATCCACTTGCTCCAGGTCTCAGTGCTCCAAGTTGCAAGTGAAACGGTCGCATATGCGACTAGAGATTAAAATCAAGTCTCATTTTTGCGAGTGGAGAAAGTCGGGCCCCAGACTCCATTAAAATATAATCGGGATCGAAGTTGAATAAAATATTTTAATCAGATGGCAGACCAACATGGATTATCGATGGGCTGTTAATGTTTAACTTCTCACTCTAGGAGCTCAGAGCTAACAGCGTTGAGACGGAGGATCAATTCATTGTACCACACATATGTGACAAGACAACAGGCTTTGGATTTTTTTTTTTTTTTTTTACTCTTATTCGAAGTTACCACGCCCATTTAAGTCATCCCTTACGACAAGCAAGTGTACTGAAGATAATTCTAAATTGATATACTTACGTATTAAAAATGAGGTCTGCATTTCGCGATTTATTTAGTCGGGGAAAGCTAATTTAAAAAGCCCCAGTCTAGAACTAGTGTATCGGATGGAATGATCCAGCGGGTTTTTACAGCACCTTTCTTTCCAATAAATAAATATATAAATAATAAAGCATTTACTGATGGTTTGCTTTTTATGAAAATCTATGTAAGTTGTAGTTATGTACAAAATCTCTTTACTTGGCGAGTAGAAATTTTGTAAATGGGACTAGAAATTTTAAAATGGCGAACCAGGAACAACCCAACCACTCAAGAGTCAATATTGGATCACTTGTGATCTTGATACAGATATTGACCTGGTGAAGTGAGTTGGTTGCTTCAATGAACTTGCTTTTTAAGTGGAATGATAACCAGAGAAATTTTGTGGGTAAAAGTAGAGGATATGTAAAGCAATACTTTTTGAAAAATAAACTCTTCAAATTCACTCTATTTCTTAAATAGTGCAGTTTTAGTGAGAAAGTAATTAATTTTAAATCCCCTGCTGAATCAAACCCACGATTTACAGTTCAGTAGTCAACGATGCAAACCTACTGAGCCTACTACAGAGCTCTAAGGCATTAATTCTAATTAAAAGAATTAATGATATAATATTGATATTTTCATCCCATGTTCGGGTTAAAAGGAAAGTCAGGCCATTATGACGGTGTAAGTTCTACCTTAACCCAACAATATGTTTTGTTACTAAGCAGTTAAGAAATTTACTTTCTGATTACAGGGATCTGCCAGACCTTCATTTATGGAATCCACAATGTCTAATCCTTTTGGAACCCCCAAGGGATTTGAACATCATTTGGTAGTCAAACATCAGCATCGGGCCAAAACCCAACAAGGCTTTGGACAAACAAATCATTTGCTGGGAATTCTCCCTTTTGGTCATCATTGTGGACAAACACTGGGACAGGCTTGGGAAACTCTCGCACCAGGATCGGTAATTTGACTTGTTTGGTCAACCAGCAGGGGCAAATGTAATTTGGATGGGCGATCTGGATTGATCTGGCTCAGTGGTGGAGTTTTGGAAGTTAATGCAGCAAACTCTGGATTCGGATCATTCAGGAGGGATTCTGGTGGAACCCTACAGGAGCCGGATTTTAAATTCTGGACAATCTTTGGTGATGTAAAAGTTGTTTTGGACCAACAACAACTGAAGTAGTGCTTTTGGAACAACACCGCTACAACTGTATTCTGCATTGTGGTGGAGTTTTGGGACCGGTTCTTTCTGGAGCCGGCAAGTGGGGCATTTGGAACAACAACTGTAATGCATTATGGAAGTGGGGTTTTGGAGGCTGGATCTGCTGGGTTCATCCACAGTGAGGATTTGGTGGAACCCTCTACAGGAGCCGATCTGCATGGGTTATCTACAAAGTGGAGGATTGGATCGGGCTTGATTGGGTCAACAACAGCTGCTGATCTTGCGAGCTGGATCAAACAGGGTCCACTCTGCTGATTTGGGTCTGTTGACAGTATTTTGGAAAGACAGCCTGGAATTTGGTGCAGATGACTCAAGCAATGAGTAACTGATGGACGACATGTGAGCTCCACATCATCAGGATTTTCGGGGAACGCTGCCCAGAGTTCGAAACCAACAATGTGAGAAAAATATAGTGATAATTACAAGTAATCTCAAGTACACAGATTCTGTTATTTTTGAACATTGTAAATTTGAGAGTGGTTATAATGCAATGAAAAGATTCTTGAGGGAATAATTTTGTACAAGGCAATGAACGAATTGACGAGCACATGGTAAATTCATAAGCATCAAGCTTCACTGATCAATTCACGAAGGCCCAAAGATGCTGTAATTTTGATCTTGTAATTTGTAATTTACAATTGCTACAATAGTAAGCATTAAGTATGTTATAACCCCAAACTCCGTGATTTAAGAGTATCAATGCAGCAGATATCTATTATCAGAGTTGGTCTTATGTATATTCTTCTCACATAATGGCAGGTCGTTTAGGAGTGGCATGTCTACAATGGTAGGCAACGTACAAGAAGTGGAACCAGCAGATATCAGGAACTGCTCACTGGCAGCATCTCAGTTATCACAGGCAAAACCTGCAGGCTTTGTCCACCAGTGTCTTCTATCTCTATTATAACAACAACAGGTCGTGGTCGGAAACATTTTTGGCTGGGAGGCCTGCAGTTCCGAATACTAATGAACCATTTTTTGTGTTGAGCCATCAATATCTTGTGGCCAGTGTTCTTGAAAATCCCTCATACAGTGTGGTGGAGGATTTGGTGCAGGGCATCAGGGTAGGTTCGTGTGTTGGGGCCTGTTTTTTAGAGCGCCTTCCACACAAGGTCCGAACATTTAGTGGAGCCATCCACAACGGAGGTGGAATTATTTGGTTGCGTCCAATCAAATAGGGGTTCATTCGCGCACGGAGGTGCACTGATCAAGTCTTCCTGGACAAGAAGTAATCAAGCAAATCAACATATGGACGCTAGTGGATCGGGAGAGTCCTGCTTTGTTTGGCGAAAAACACCCGAGGAGAGCAGTCTGCTCAGATGTTTGGAAAACCAGCAGGGACTTTTTCATCGGAGGGAACAGGAGCATCCACCAGCGGCACCCATCACTCAGGAAGGCCCTCTCAAGGCGATACAAGCACGGGGTCATCAGAGGAGAAGGGGGTCGGAGAAATTAAAGACTTGACACCTCCAGCCTCGACATTCATCCTGAGAGGATCTGCCACAAATCCTATACAGTCTGCTGCAGGTATCGAGGGTGAGTACTGTGTATTTCGGTTGAGTACTGCGTATTGAGGGTGAGTACTGTGTATTTTGGTTGAGTACTGTGTATTGAGTGTGATTACTGAGTATTTCGAGTGAGTACTGTTAGGATGAGTATTGAGAATGAGAATTGTGAGTATTGAGGATAAGTATACTGTTAGTACATATAGAATAATGTACTAGTATGGTGCTGAACTAATTCTTAACGTGTTCAATATTCAGGCAGACCAAGCACTCATACTACCAGCTCCAAGAAGAATTTGTTCAGCAGATCGGCAGGTACAGGTGAGAGGAAAGGTGAGTCTTGTGATGTTATTAATGCGTCCCAAGGACTACTTCTGTCAATGGTTACAGAATTGCCACTTTAGGAAACTGCTCAAATTTCTTGCCATATACTGTGGAATCATTTTAAGTCGTGGGGGCCAATGTTTGGTACAAAATTTTTACGGTCTCGTGGGACATACTTTCGTGGGTAATTTATAAAATAATGGATGGCTATAATATTTATAAGATTAAAAGGAAAATAAAACATGGTTCGTGAGAACGTAAATTCGTGGTAAGGATGACCCAACGAATCATGAATATTGGTACCCACGAACAATGATGATTCCACAGTATTCCTCTCGTATACAAATTCAAAGAAGTGTAACAGTACGAATCTATGCATGAATTTGATGAAACATTTGTTCTTATACATGTATATTAATTTTGATTATTAATCCTCCCAACAACAAAGTCAAAGGGGATTTTAATTTATATACTCTGTCAGTTGGGTATATTCAATTTTCTGTGTTCTTGCAAATACCGTATTCGTCCTATTGAGCGCCCCGGGCGCTTAGAAAATTAGAAAAAGGGGGCGGTTATTGGGTCCGTCTTTTGTGAAACGTGTATTGTGTTAAAGCTTATGTAAACCATAAATCTACATTAAAACATACATTTTTAACTGCATCCCAATGTTGCCAACATCGGTGGACTTGAGATACCATGTATTATGAAATTGAATGCAGTACGAAGTTTGCAAGAAAAATTAAAAGCTCTGCTGTAACGTAAGTTTTACTGAAGGAGGAGGGGGGCCCTTATTCTTGGAGGATTGGGAAAGGTCCTGGGGGGCGCTCATAGGGGCAGGGGCGCTCAATAGGATGAATACGGTATTCATTATTTTGATATTTGGTACATTGCTTTGCTACAACAAGTTTTCAGGTCAAGTTTAAATTTTTTTTCTCAGTCTGTTGATTTTGCACCAAGGTTTTTGCCCTTGGACATATAAAATAGCGTGAACCCAGTTTTCCACTTTTTTTTTCTTTGTTCTTTAGGATATTCATTTGATATTTGTTACATTGCTTTGCCATAACAAGTTACAAATGGAGTTTGAATTTTGTTTTGCTTAAAAGAATTGTGTGAATTTCCCTTTCTCCTTTAAATCCATTCATTACTTTCCAAATGAAAGTTGAATACTAAGAAACAACAATACATTGTGTGGAATTAGCAATATAGCAATAAAATATGTTTTATGAGACCCGGGCAAATTAGCCTCATGGGGACCCAGGTTAGAATAAGTCCTCAGTACCCCTTGCTTGTTGTAAGAGGCGACTAAATGGATGAGACCGCAAAAACTGAGGTCCCGTGTCACAGCAGGTGTGGCACGATAAAGATCCTTTCCTGCTCAAACGCCATAAGTGCTGAGCACAGGCCTAAATTTTACAGCCCTTCACCAGCAAATGGTAACGTCTCCATATGAGTGAAATATGTAGAGAAAAAATTCAGAGAGTACGTGGTTTCACTCTGAAAGATAAAAAACTGGGAGATATTGACATTCAGGGCTTGGATAGTCACATGTATGCAGCTTCCATAGGGTTCAGACTTTCACATGTAATTTTCATCTTACTTCATAAAATTCTTGTTTCTGTATATTGTATGAATCTTTCAATATTGATTCACATCTGTACATGAGAAAGTAAAGTTCATTAGGAGAAGTTTCTGATATTGAACTGAATCTTGTAAGACTACTCAGATTTTTGAATTTGAATCTAGCTGTCGATCCCTAGTTGTGTTTTGATGCCTTGATTTTATTTAGATAATGTTGATGTTTGATAAGTATTGGGTGAATTTTATGCAGATAATGTTATGGTTCTGCATAGTTCGTTTCTGAACGGCGCAGCATTTCTGGGTTTGGACGTCACGGACGCTGTAATCTATAATTCTTCATATTGGTAGAAAAATTGTGGTCTCTAGTTCTTCCAAATCCTTTTGATCACCTAGTTCGATACGTTTAGGAATCGATTTATCCAGAAATTCTGATATATTGGTGATCGTTGTAGTTACATGAGGAAGACGCCTATCAGGTAGAACACTACAGTGGGTGTACAACATTTCTTCATTTCAACCAGAAATGTGATTACAGTTGGTTCATGACCGTGCGTGGGGTCTGGACATTGGGCATTGTGAGTAGTTATAAAGAGACTTTTCGGTATTTTTAGGGCAAACTGACTTTGTGTTTTACTGATGTATCCGAGTAGGTGCTTCCCAACACAGACCTCGCATAGACCTTATATCACAACGTTTCAAAGTGACTCTGTAGGTGGGCAGTCTTTACATGAGGTCAAAAATAATATTTATCTGGGCTCTCCGCAACGGGTCCAGGTTTCTGGGTGTGTGGGTCAAATGAAAAGTTCAGCTGTCAATATGAAAACCAGATCCTTAAGAATATCTTCGAACTTTTAAAACAAATGTCGTGCAATGATGGAACATGTTTCTCATCCTCGAATCAATTATGCTTGGGTATACAGATTACAATTCCATCGAATCTATCTGGTCCGATCACAATATGGAATCGTATAAATGACATTTCTAACCTATTTACTGACGTATACTCTGTATAAAGTTTGTTTTCGCCCGTAATCCAACATGGCCTCTGGCTATTTCGATCCTTTCCTCTAGTCCTACAATAGATTAAACCGCTATGTGACGTTTCAGTCGCTGTATGATTTTCGTGTATGTACAATCGCAACTTCTCGGCCTTTCCGGCAGAGCTCGGAATAACACCCTCGAATGTATTTACATTACCGGAATGTTAAAATTTTGTTACAAAATGGAGCGGCCAAGAGGGTCTATGAGGAGTGGTTATATTTTTCAATGAAGATTTTATGAAGGGTTCTTTTGAGTAGAAGGGAAAAACAGAGGAGGTTTTACAAGCACTGTATAATCGGAAAAACGGATTGTATTAGGCAATTTTACCAACATTTTCCGCCATGACACTTCAACGCCAAAATACATTCGAGGTTTTTCCGAGTCTGCCGGAAAGGCCCGGAGTTCGCGATTGATCTGTATGCTATCTAAAATCGGGATTGACCTTGTCAGTGTCTGGTTTTTGTATGTTTCCCTTTATGAAAGATATCGTATATATACGTTTCCCAAAACTTTTTGGTACACGTATATTATGTGATACATTGAAAAAAAAAATTGTTTTATTCAGTAATGCTTCAGTATAAAAGTACAATAAATTGAAGTAAATTTTTATTGTTTAAAAGCTTTACAAACAAAGTCCAGGCCGTAAACCTCAGAGCCAATGCCATTAAAGGACGAGTGCTTTGGCATGTAGGAGAATGCTCATGAACGTTTCAGAAATGCCAAAATATTTTTGTGGGAATTTCTATTGGAATTACATTTAGTATCATTAATATTCTACATGTCCACTCAGTGTTTTTCTATCGGGGTTTTCCATAAAATCAAAATTAAGGCTACAATGAAGGTAATATTTTTCGTTTTCAAGAAAAAATCGTATGTTTTTATTTCATTGTTCGCACAGATGTGACGATCGACATGTAGAGTGATCAATTTCATGATGGAATTCATTATCTATTTTATTATGAATTACATGTATCTATTATGTGATATGTAAACCCATACTGTCATACTACCTGGCCGTGCGTTGGAAGTATATCGAAGGTACCCGAACTAATTGGTTGCCTTAGGGTATAAATGGTCAGAGTCCTGGGTTTGAAGTTATCTAGTTTCTATTGGTTTTTAGTTTGATATCTCGTGTTTTTATTGTTTGTTGTTTTTCCCTCCAAAGTCTGTGAGTTGTTTTTAGAGATTCTTTGGTCCAGCATTTGAAGTAGACGAAGTTGTATTTTGGAGACAGTCGTAATTTTGCAACTTTGTTTTGAACGACAAGACTTCCGCTTCTCCTTGGTAAGTTTAACTATTTATTTACGTACTTCTAATATAAATTTCTAATAGACTAAACTGTAAAAACTCTGGTATAAAACTGGGCATTATTAATTTCCCAGTATTGCACAGAGAGGATGGATTCATTTGTGAGACAGATATTTTATAGTGTTTAAAGTGTATTATTTATAAAAGTATTTAGACCATATTTTGTTCTCACAATATGATTTTGACATTAAGAGTTATGTTGTTAGTCCAGGAAATTTATAAATTGTAGAGTCCATCGCCCGATTTCCCACAGGGACCGCCACCTTTTCAAATGTAGCGTTTGTACACCAGGTTTTATTTAACCAAACAAAATATAGATTGGCTAATTGTGTAATTTATCGAGGATTATTGGACATGAATTGAGATACATCCCACATTAATTTAGTCCCAACATTGGTTAGGCGTGTTTAGCCCGATTTTTGGTACGACTTATCTAACACCATTTCAACCATCCTAGTAAGCTTTAGCTAAAGCTTTCACTTCTCGTTTATTCCGAGCCATCAGCTTCTTTTGCAACATTTTCATCAAGCGACACCGCTCTAATCCATCATCATCGCTTTGGATACTGTCAGCAACAACGCCGTGACAGCCAGCGGGACGCTACCTAAGCCGGGTGTGGCGTCGGGAGTTGCAGCTATACGCCCTGTGAATTTTGCCTATATCATGTATATGCAGACCACGTGGACGAGATCGATACCACATGGCGGCCCGGGAGATTAACCAACTACATGCAAGAAGCAACATTTCTGTAACGCAGTGTGCTGTTCGGCTCCAGGATGTGAGGATACCTTTTTTAGTCTGTTTGACTTTGCCAGTCGAAACTTTGAGTATAGAGAGCTTGCTTCCGGTGTCTACGACAGGAACTCAGACAACGTATTCATGAAACTAGAAGCATGGTGATGTATAAGGCACTGCCCCTGTATACGTTATTCCTTTTTTTCATACCTCAATTGAGATAATTCCATTTATGATAACTTTACTTGTGTTGTACGCCGGTAATGTTCCTTTAAATTCAAGGGTTAAACTTCGCACTTGGCCCCAACTCGCCATTTTGTAGTAAAATTTTGTGTGGCGCTCCTAATTTGCCTGTGTCACTTGCCCACATGGCGAGTGGATTTCTTTGCAGCACGAAGATTGTTAATTGTTCGTATTTTAGTATCAGTACCGTCTTTATTGACCGCTTGTCTTTTTGGAGTGTTGTTCACATGCTTATGGGTAGAGTCTCTACCATCATCATATAGTCTGACTTCCATTTAAAAATGGATGAAAATAAAAAAGTCAGGGTTGCCTGTCCAAATCATTTCAAATTTTAAATGCCTTGTTGGTAGCGTTGCTTCATTAGATGTGGGCCCTAAAGCATGTTTTCGTGTGGGCTCCAGAAATGGCATAATCTAGGAGCCCACGTGGCTCCTGGAAATTTTAGTTTAAGTTTTTAACCCCTGTTAATTTCCTACGAACAGCTATGTAATGCCAGTTGTGCTTAAACTTGCTTCAGTATAGGTGAATTAATATCCCAAACTGCCTCTCACTTTCTTGTAGCGTAGGTCTTACCTTTTGTATGAATTTTGACCTCAGGTCAAAAAATCCGTGTCAGGCCTATTGCTTCTTTGTTGTTTGCCTTAGACTCTGTATTTTGCATCAATTATCACTAAGTCAGATGTTGATTATGTTGTTTCACCCCCTTTGTTAGAGAACTGTCATTTTCTAACTATTGTTTTGATTGACGGGTATCCGTTCACTTTGTTAGACTATAGCTCACGATCGGGTGTGACGCGGTCGTCGAGGATGCCTTACTCTCCTATGGACTTGATCTGCCTGTAGACTTTTTGCTGACAGGTTCGTGTTGCCTAATCACGTCTGATTGGGCCTTTTCTCCTCTTGAATAGTCCCATAACAAAGGTATGTAGATCTTCCATATGTATAGAGTTTGGCATAGATGGGTCGCGCACCTGGCATCCTCAACGGATGTGGCATGGGGTTATAACTATCATTGATCTATCTAGTATCTGCCTTGACCTCAAGGGTCATACTAGTTTTTATAATGCTGTGCCTTGGGACAATTTTTTTCTCTCAGTAATGCCCAGAGATTCTTGGGATTCTCCCTAGACCATTCCTTCATGTATTTATTTGAAGGGGAGGTTTCAGGCTGGGCTATTGAGCTCTAGAAACCAGGTGCAGTTTTCCACTGGGTCTTAATATAGGAGTTTTTTGAATTATTCTTTTGATGGCTTATTCTACCTAACCTGATTCAAACCAACCATCTCTTCAGATTAGTATTGTGTACCTGTTTACATTCCATGTAAGTTAGCTGAATTAGGGATCTTTTTATGTATGTACTCTGACACACAAACAAGTTCTGGGGTATATTGTTTTTGACCCATTAGTCCGTCCGGTGTCTTTTTTTGTCATTGATTTTGCGTACTGGTGTAATACATGTCGCTTTGCATACTCTCTTTGTTTGTTAGTTTTCTCTGAATTTTTTGTCGTGTTTGTTATGGAGCTAGCTGGGGTGGGATTATTTTCTAATGCACCTGTCAAGGGCAACATAAATTTTGGGGATGGGGACTTAGTTTAATCTTGGGTTTTCCCGCGCTATAGTAGTTGCCGCCTCAATAGCCCCCGTTATTTCACATGTATTCCTTCATTTTGGCAAGATATAAGCATATAAATGCTTCATGGGATTGAGCTCTGTGATTTACGTGAAAGGGAGGTGGGGGAGTTGGGGGAAAGACGGACTTCCTTCCATATCAGTGATTCTGGTTTGTTGCATGTGTTTCTTTATAACTCTTCACTGTGGTTTGAGGGACAATCCAATGTCTTATTATAGTAAAGCTTCGAATGATATATATTTCAATGGCGAGCGGTGTTATCAGGGTTCTTCATTAGCGCAAATCTGCGTAATATACGCAGCCAATTGATCTGGGACGCAACATCGTTTAAAACGGTGCGTCCGCGGACCTCGTCTGAGACGCATCCCGAAGAGAGCGAGAAAATTTCGACAATTTTAAAGTCGGGGATATATCTCACAAAACTTTCTGTCAAGAAGCAAGAAACAAAAAAAAAAAAAAATTGTCCAGAAACTCTTTTACTTTGTAGTAGCGTTTGGACCATGGTTTTTTGAGGTATTCGTAGAATACTACTTGGGTGATTTATTCTAGTTTGGACATGGTTTTTGAGGTATTCGTAGAATAGCTCCTTGGGTGATTTATCTATGTTCTTGTTACAGATGAAATTAAGTAACTCTAGGTAGCCATCGTAGCTTATTTTTACATGTTTCATTACTGTTTGTTTGATGCGAATGTACCTAGTAAATCAGGACTCAGCCTTAATTCGTTATGGGCTCATCAATTTAGCTGGGACGCAACCTTTCCAAAATGTGAGTCCCGGGCTCAAGCTATTAAAAATCCTAGCGAGAACCCCTGGTGTTTATAGTGTAGGTGTTATAGTGGGAACCGTGTTGGATTTGTGAGCGGCCTCTCCTAGGTTCTTAAATTTTCTTTGTATTGTTAACAACCCTTGCTTACAATTAGTGGCAGTGCTTCAGTCCTATTTTTCTCTTTAAAGCGTAGATCACTTGTCGTGACTCTCTCCTTACTGTTTTGCTCTGGAACTTGGTAAGTTGTCTTGTTAAGTTCATTTTTGACCTATTGTCTTATCTAGTATTTTTTTGTAACTTCACCTTAGCCCCAATTTTGTGGGGGACATCATATCGAATGTCTGTGGCGGGGGCTGGGGAACTTGTGGTATGTAGGGCCATCCAACTCGGCCTGTTGGTCTCCTCCATCATGCCAAAAAGATGGGGGCGTTGTTGTATGGTGACTGTACACAGATTGGCCAAAATAAATGTTAATTGGCCCAAATCTTGAACCAAAGTAGCGTTGAATGGTAATCATGTTTAATTTATCGGGGTTCGAGAGTATTGTTAACAAGTACTTGGACCCCTCCACCTGTACAAATAGGTTAGGGGAGGACTCTACGGGTTTACAAAGCTGGGGGCTGGTTTTAGGTAGACGGGGTTTGAGGGTGGGCTTCTACTACGTACCTGTCTACCATCAGTCCGCTGTAAAGACTGGGGATCTGTCACTTGCTACGAAAGCTTGGACACATGGTGTTCCCCGTTTACATATTTGGTTTCCAGCTGTCTCCCCAGCCTCCACCAAAATTTTAGCGCCTAAAATTTTTTCACAACGGATGTTGTTAATCTAGTTTATTTATGTTGTCAATTAAATTTGCTGAAAACGTTTTATGTTTTGTTGTCTGTGTTTACGCCTAAGACAGGAGAGGTATTGATCATTGGTTCAAGTAAGCAATAATTAGTTGCTGGTAATTTTGGTCGGTCTCGCGATTCTCGTTTTGTTCTGCTCCTGTTCCTGTTTGGGTCTAAATTAATCAGGATTTTTGACAATTGTAGATTATGAATACTCCCACATTAATTTAGTCCCAATTTGGGTGTTAGGCGTGGTTTAAGCCCGATTTTCTTGTATCGCTTATCTTAACATCCCTGTTCACCCATCTACTGTAAGCTTTAGCTAAGAGCTCTTTCACTTTCCGTTTTATTTTCCGAGCCATCCGCTACTTTTGCAACATTTTCATCACCCACCCACCGCTCCCTTTTCACTTCCAATGTGTGATATATTTGTTTCCATTGTCTTTGTCTCATTTTATCCTGCGCTCAGTATAATTATTTTTTTCAGGCTTTGTCTAGCCAGTGTCGTTCTGAGCTGAATCCGTACTTCTTTTCCGGACGGGGATTGAATTTGTTGGTGCCTTGGTGTAGCTCTCAGCACAAGAGACATTTCTCATAATCCAGCACGGACCTCTTGCATTGATTCGCTCTTGCTGCTGATTTATGACGTTCGACGTGTTTTCTACTGTGTATGTCCTCTCTTCCGACATTGTATTACTTAATTTTTCAAGTTAAACATAAAGGTCTTTTACTGGTTTTTTTTTTTTCCTCTTGTGTCGGCTTCGTTGGGGGCGGGGCTGGCGGAAGACCTTGTGGTATGTGGGCCATCCACTCGTGCCTGTTGTCTCCTCCCATATGCCAAAAAGCATGGGGGCGTTGTTCGTAATGTGATGTCAGCAGATTGCCAAATAAAGTTAAATTGGCAAATCTTTGAACAAAAGTACGTTGAATGGTAATCTGTTTATTATCGGGGTTCGAAGTATGTACAAAGTACTTCGGACCCCCTCCACACTCTTACAAAAGGAGGGGAGGCTCCTACGGGTTTACAAAAGCCTGGGGGCTGGTTTTTAAGGAAGACAGGGTTATGAGGGTGGGGCTTCTCTACGTACCCTTGTCCATCAGTCGCTTGTAAAGACTGGGGATTTGTCATTGCATATACAAGCTTGGACACCTGTTTGCCCCGTAAACCTTTGTGATCCAGCTGTCTCCCAGCCTCCCACAAATTACGGCCTAAAATTTTTTCCAACACGGATTTGTCATCTCAGTTAATTATGTTGTCACTTAAATTGCTGAAAACGTTATATGTGTTTGTCTGTGTTTCGCCTAAGACATGGAAGGTATTGATCATTGGTTCAGTAAGGCAGTAATTAGTTGCTGGTATTGTCCAGTTCGCTGATCTCGTTTGTCTGCTCTGTCTGTTGGGATCTTTAAAATTATGCATTTAATGCAGCACAGTCAGAAATTTGAACTTAATACACATCAGACAGATATTTTGATCATAAAAGTGAAAACAAAATTTGGAGAAAAATCGTGGGTCAGTTCTCAGATTTTTAGCAATACATGCATATATCATTCAAGAAATATCAATTCATCTTCATTTTATCCACTCATAAATTAGGCCTGCTAAAACTGAAGTGATTTACAGTATTTTGTTAATATTTCTACCTGTTTCATCAATAGATCGTCTCTTCGTTTCGCCCCCTCTTCTCCATCCGAAGTGCGTTTCCATGTCATCTGCTTCGTACTTGCTATGGCTTACCAAACAAGGTTTGTGGAGCACCTGAAGCTATAGCGTAAAATTCATCCAATACTTATTAAACATAACATTATCTTGCATAAAATTCATCCAATACTATCAAACATAACATTATCTGATAAAATTCATCCAATACTTATTAAACATAAATAACCTGCATAAAATTCATCCAATACTTATTAAACATAACATTATCTGCATAAAATTCATCCAAACTTTTTTAACATAACATTATCTGCATAAAATTCATCCAATACTTATTAAACATAACATTATCTAAAATAAATTCATCCAATACATTATCTCGATAAAATTCATCCAATACTTATTAATTAAACATAAC
>CAJDSM010001066.1:742-27452 GCA_903981925.1 Ostrea lurida | reverse complement strand
GTTTACAACATTATCTTATGATTTCTTATGGTGTTAAGGACTTATGAATTACCAATGAAGTTACCGGTAGTTGTACTAGTATTCCGATCCAACTAAAACTAGAAATACTGTTAGCAAAGCTTACTTAGTGATAATCCCCCACCCCATCCCTGTAAGTAAAAAATCATTCAGATCAAAATCACAACTATTTCTAGTTTTAATCAGATTTACTAGTATTGAATTTCAACTTTAAATTTCTGGATCTCGTGCCTTTTCCCTTTGATGATTTTAGAAAAAATTTGGAGCGATTGTGCAATTACTGCCACATTACAGGTATATTGGAGACATTCTAACTGTGGTGAGGGCCTGTTTCCAGACACTGATCAATTATTCTAATTAGAGATCTTCAAGTACATAGCAACTTTGGAGAAAATATTCTCAAGTCCCGAGAAAAAAATGTCGAGAAATTTACATCGCACAACATACGACAAGTACTGATGGACAGGTAAGGATAACCATACTGATTAGATCACCTAAAAGATCAGTAACCTGAAAATCTAGTTTTCCTCTAGTAAACTCACTCGAAATATTGAAATAACGATGGAGTGGCAAAGTTGCGAGTCGGATTCTTCTAAAAATTGCATAACCGTATGGTTGAAGCTTCCCTGATACGTAATGCTCTGCAGATGGGTATACGTAAAATAACAGGGCAGTTCCTAACACGAGGAATATCACAGCCACGACCAGGAAGGAGAATACTACTGGGATGTAACCAAAGCACCGCCAAATACGCCTTGCTGTAGACTTTCGGGAAGGAGCTACAACGACATTTTCACTTTCTTTAAGAACTCTTTCAATACAATCTGACATTTCCTCCTCTGTCATCCCCCACTGTCTTCCCATTTGATGTAATTCTGCAACATTTTGTTGAAGTTGTTGCACGTATTCAATGGATGAATCCATGGTTGGTCTTAATGGTACGACTAATCGCCGGAATAGCTGAGTAGCCGCGCCTTTCATTTATCGTGCGAAATTCAATTGGTAAATAAATTGTATTCTTCTCTGCTTAGCTTCTTTCCTTTAAAATCTTGATACATACAAATGCATCAAGTTTATTTCTTTTTTTTTTTCATAAACATTTAGAGATTTTTATTGTATACATAGCTTTATTGACACTGGAAATCTCAAAAGTGTAATTAGTCGAAACCTTTTCGGGTTTCTCCATCATTTTCATTTCTAAAAATGAAAATATATGGGCCTATCTCGAGGTAATCCGAAAAAAAAGAATATAGTCGATAAACCTTTGGGGTTTTTTTTTTTAATGAGAGAAACTAGACAAAAAATAGTCATAGTGTAAACGTTTTGTAATTGCAAATTTTCAACCACATTTTCCACAATACACCAATTTTGATATAAAAGAGTGCCCAAAAAAAAAAAAAAAAAAAAAAAATCTTCCAATTTTTATCGACTAGTTTTGCTTCCCTTGTATAAACAAGCATGGCGGGTGCTGTAGGACAGGAAGCGATTGAAAAATAAACATGGTTTTACACATATTCTCCTGGTAATAATGGAGGTAAGATAGTCTAAACAATTCCTAATTAATTTTTTGAGTTTACTGAGGACCGGAGGTTTGTGACCTTTTTATTCGCTTGACATAAAGTCGACTGACGTGATGCATAGAGAAATGCATCTTCACATCCGTTCATAAGTTGTTAAAATCGATAAATTTATTATTATGGTGTTACATTTTGTACTGTTGGCGATCAGTCGTACATTGAAATTTGAATTGTTTTAGTTGTTTTTTGGTTATATATTTTCTGTTTTTCGCTTTAAAAGAAATTCTTGAACCGTTGCACATCAATGGCTGCGGACAATTAATTACAGGTTACCGCGGTTTAGCGGCCGCGAACAGTTACTATAAATAGACGATCGCCTGAAACTCGATATGAGCGTTAGATCGAGATAGACACCATAGATATTATGTGCTGCTTTGTTTGCTTCACAGTCCTACTATTGCTCAGTTGTTGCCATTTAGGTTTCATCAGTAGGTCTACAGATACAGTAGGTCTATCTACCTTCATTGTATCATTTGGACTATGCCTTAGTAGCTATTTCTGTATGAAGTAAGTCTCAGCTGGATGTGTAATGTTTAAATTGTTATATTTACAACTCGGACGAGTCATGCTCTTTAAAGAGTTCTCTTCAGTCATTATGGAGAAAATGAATCGTTATTTGCAATTGATATAGAGGGGGGTCCCAGACTCTCCACTTTTACGCCATAAATTTACAAAAATAATGAGACTTGACTTTCACGTGTGCCCCTCCTTTCGGAAATCCTGGATCCGCCACTGGATATCATGCAAATTTAAATCATTCGATATGTATTTTGTTTCTTCAGAAGAATACGCCAAAATGAGTGCTGATGATCCTTCACTCCAGTTTCCTCTGCATGTGAGCACTGAGGATGAGGAGTTTGTAATCGAGAAAGAAGGTGATGATCCCACGAGTCCACCAGGAGCCCATTTTGATGGTACTGCTCAAGTTTTGAATTACTCTTGGTTTTTATAGTAAAAATCTGTCTCATAATAATTAAATGATTAAGACCATGAATTAGGTTTCATTTTGACCCAACAGTTAATTAAAGTTTATAATTTGATTGAAAATTCTTACAGGTTTGTTTGCGTTATCAAAAGTGGTAGTTTTGTCGTTAAAACATACATCAAGCAAGGGGAAATTTTTTAAGATGTCATTTTCCTGTAATATTTGATGACTGAATTGAATTTCCTTTGATATTTACCTGTATATATTGTTAGTTGCTTATAGTGCCTATTTTGTGACACCTGATACTTTTGAAAATTGTGAAATTTATTTGCTGAATAGAAAATGTTAAAAATTATTTTATTTCAGCTTAAAAACAAAAATTATATCGAAATTTGGTGATGAAAGGAAACATGAATCGACAACAGTTTACATCAGTTGTGTAATGTGTAATCCCAAGGACAATTTAGCCTTGTATCAAATTTGCTGAAGGCAAAAAGTTGACAGCCATATGATGTTTGTATTTACTCTTAATAAATCAACATGTGTTGCAAACACAATTCTAAAACCCATTGTCTGTCTAGGTCATGTTATAATGCAGACATGACACAACTTAATGTGTGCACTTTATGGTTGATAAATGAAATAAAGTGATTTGTAGTGGAATACTAACCACTGTAAGATACTGGAAAGTTATGTATAAATTACCTTACAGTCATCTCAGTACTTATTTATATAGATATTTACTGATAAACCAATTTAAACTGTAAAATCTAAGTACATGAAGTGTATGTTTGAATATTGCAGTAACATTATGTATTTACCAAGATGTAGGTATGTCTATGAGAACATTTTCATGTAAAAAAAAAAATGAAGGAAAGCTAGCTGATATCCTTACTTTATTATGAATTTTGACATTCTGTTTTAGATCAAGGATTTTTATCCCATGAGGACCAAATTGGAGGAGTTCGTCTGAAGAGACGACGACGGTGCGGACAATGTGGGCCTTGTCAGGTCAAAGAAAACTGTAACAAGTGTCATTACTGCGTCCGCAAGGACGTCCTAAAACAGACGTGTGTGTACCGAAAATGTGTGTATCTCAGATCAAAGCCCAAGCCTTATTCCAGGCAGCCAAAGGAGGTGATTCCTCTCAGTCAGCGGTCTCTTCTTACTACACCCAATGATGTTCCGCGACCCACCTCACAGCAGGTCACTTCCTTATTTCCCGATAACAATGGACTTGCTAAAACACTGATGCCAAACAACACTGTGTCCTCTCCTCCTTTGCCTTTTCCATTTGGGTTGCCACCAGGACACTCACAAATTGAATCAAAATTCAAACCACCTCCCACTAGTGTGGCTCCTGATATTTTTAGCAATGCAAGTGAGCACAAGAGTCCAAATCCAATATCGTCTTTACCAGGACCAATGAACAACCATCAGCCACCATTGATACCAAGCCTCACCAATAATTCCATTAGTGCACAGTTTTCAGATTTCAGCAGTTCATCATTTCCACGAGCACCAATTCATGTTCCTCTGCCTCACTCTATTCGAGAATCTCCATCACTATTGCATTATCCAGGTTATGGCAGATCCATGGTTAATGAATCAAGACCTGAAATGCAGTCCCCGTGTATGTATTCACCCTCTTCGCTTCGCCCACCCCTTCCTAGTTCTGTGTCATCAATGACTATGCCCTTTGAACGTAATCCAGTTGGAGGATACCTGGACAGACCTCCCAATGGACCTACTTACTTACCTAATAGTTCAGACTTGTATAGACCATTTACATCAATACCATCAGCCACTCCAGGTTATCCATACTCTACGCAGTCCAGGTACTCTCATAATGCAGCAGCCTACCCTACTGCTTCATCAATACCAGGGTACTCAGGTCTTGGAATGCATCCTCCTTTGCATCCGTCTGCAATGTCGGGCAATGGGCCACATTACGGAGCATTTCAGACACCCACTTTCCCCTCAAATCAATCCATCGGGTGTCCAAAAAACGGGCAATGCCCTCCTGCATCCCAGATTTTGGATACCCAACTGATGCAGGAGAGGTATGGGTCTACCCCCAATTCCAGGGACAGTGTCAGTTCTAAGAACAATGTGAAAAAGTCGAAGAACTCGGAAGCACATTGTCCTGCTGATGAAGTGGAATTTGCAGAACACACAAGAAATGTATTCAATCTGGCAGATCGGAGGAGGCGGAATTCGTCTTCTTCGGACTGTTGGGAATTTCTGCCACGGAAAGACAGGCAAAAACTTCCATCAATGCCATCAGTTCCTAACTTCTGTGGAAATATGCCGTGGGACATGTTTAATATTTACAGTTGGGGCAGACGACCAGCATCTGTTCTTAGTGATGATACCAGTCATGCAAGTGTAACTTCATCAGATTTCGAATGCGACATCATCGGCATTGATGATTTACAAATCAATGCTATGATACGCTCCGATGGATGTAACAGTATTGAGATAGAGTTTGACGGCCGAGCATCTGAAACTTCAGGATCGATCACCAAACCAGGGAATCAAGGATCTAGTCAGAACAGTGAAAGTGAAACAGAGTGCTCAACACTTGTGAAAAAGAATAAGATCTACATTCAGGGGTCGGTCCATCTGAAGCAAGATCTTGGTGATGAAGGAATTATTCAGCTGGAACTCCCAGGGAACAAAGTGACCATAGAAAATGCATGTCTTGACAGTGAACTTGCTTCGTATTCATGTGATTTAGATGGTTTACTGGAATTTATCAGGAAGGAACCAGATTTGGAATATTTGGATTGATAATAATGCATAAGTAATTGATGATATTCATCAGTTGTTTCCTTGATAATAATTTTCACACTGCTGAAGTTTGGACAAAATGTAGAATTTTTTTCTTTAAAAAACTGCCAGATTTTTTCTCAACTATTGGAAAAATCTATTTATTTTTCTATCTTTGATATATATAACATATACATTTTTAATTTTTATACATTTCTTCGAATATTGCAAAATTAATTTTCATTTTTCTTTCACCCTAATTTTATTTTATTTATATATTTTGACAGCACTTCCCAAGATGCAAAATTCTATAAATGAAGAGAGTTAAGGGGAAGATTTTTGGTTGAAATAATGAATTGGATATTAGATTATGAAGTAATTTTGGGTGTCCCAGACAACCTCTGTATTGCAATGGTATCCGATTCCAGTTGCTGGGGGTTCTCAGTGGTAATTTTTTATGTTTTAGAAACTGAATATTATAGTAGACAGAATTAGTTGTGGTAGAAATAGCAAGATTAATTACTGCATGCATTTTATCAAAGCTTAAGTAGCTATCATGTATAATCTGATGATGTGTTGTTGGAGAAATTAGACTGTCAATATACTGTAAACATGGGACATGATAATCAGGCATTTGTCATTCTCTGTCTGTGCTCATAAAAAGAGCTTAGGCCAAATAAAAAAATGTGTGGTTCCGGTTTTGTTCTTATAAAAAATAGGGTAGGTAGGTAGGGATTTTTAATTTATTTTTTATCTTGTTTTTTTAATCTTGTTTTCCAACTTTTCTTTACGTATATGAGTAAATCATGTTGTATGATACACTGTATACATGTTTCTGAAAACTCATTTATGAAATACAATTTACTGCTTTGAACAAATACGCAAGCAGAGTGCTATTCTAAAATCCTAACTTTCTGATGTTTGACTTGAAGGAAGCTGGAAACTACAGGCTCTGCATGCATCATGTGATTTGGGGGATACCAGCTATCTGAGAAACATTGTCAATTCAAAGTAACTGGAATCGCACATATTTTTTTTATTTGGCCTTATTTGGTTTTTGTTGGGATTTTATTTGTTTTGGTTTTTTTTACTTTTTAGTTTATATTAATTTAAAATTGTTTTGTTTGTAATTTTACTGTTAGAAACGTTAAAAAATAATAGGAAAATGGCAAAAGAGGCATATTGGAAATATTTGTTGCTTTTTGGATCTTGTGTTTGTCTATATTTGTATGCATCAATAGAATTTGTAGATCTTGTGTTGACAATATTGGTTTCTCGATATGAAGCTTCACAAGTTCTATTGTGATTATGAAGGTGTCAGAGGAGTTATATGATGCATTGTATGATAAAACAGCAAAACATGGCTTTCATGTTGCTAAAAATATCAGGAAGTGTTTTTTATAATGACATTTTCATGATGTAAGAAATACACGTAACATGCTTATTAGGGGCCTCTACAGTATCAAAATTCTACCTCAGCTGTCTACACCAAGACCTATAGATTTGTGTTATGTGTTGTGGTACATGATCAACTAATTCAGTGTTGTAGGGGACAACAGTAGTGAAGTATTTTGTTTTTACAATTATGTATTTTTTGATGTTGTGTTCTACAAAATATTGCAGAATGGGCATAGACTTGCCGGTAAGTCTAATGTTAATGTGCTTATTGTCGTGTAATAGTTACATATTTGAATTAATATGATTTTGAATTTTTAAAAAGTGACCTTTGACTCTGCATGAGACACGGAGGTAGTTTGGGTTTTTATATGCCTGTCATAGACAGATCGTATTATGGTATGGCGTGTTGCCTCGGCTTGTCTTTCTGTCGACGCGTTCTTGATAAAATAGAATTAGGATCCTCAAAATATAGTACACGTTTCCAAGAATTAAAGGAAGAAGCCTACAGTTTTTCAAGGTCAAGTGTCCAAAGCCATGTTGAAATTAACATTGGTAATTTTATGTGCATAAAACAGAATTAAAATAAAACAAAACTAATAATGCTAAGATAAACCTGATAGACATATTTAACCATTATAGATGTTCATCAAGTCTGCCCATCTATCTGTCGCACGGCACCTTGTACAATGTAGGTCAATTAAAAACAGTACTTATAAGGCCAGGATTATCAATCTTGGTAAACATGTGCCCAATGATCAGGGGAAGAGACATTGTTTTTCAATGTAAAACTGATATAATGTACAAAACAAGATACATGTAGAAAGAATATTAATAAGGCTATGATTATAGAAAAAAACGGGTCCACGTGTTTCCCATTGTGAGAGGAAGATGGTGCTTTTATCTGAGATCAAAGGTCATATTTTTCGTGGGTATCATGAAAGAAAGAGTACTTTTTTTTTTAAAAAAGGCAACGTTCATCAAATTTGGTGTATATGTTTCCGTTGTATTTTGAAGAGTTAAATGTTGATGTTTTTTCAAGACTGAAATCTTTCGTTTATTTGATAAAGCCATCATAGATGGAACCAACATTTTATCATTATTCTCTAATATTAGAGAAAATGTCAAAAGAACAGCCAGAGTTTTTTGACTAACAAATTGTTTAATTAGATGTTAATTTTTTCTTTATTTATATTTGATGGGCATATTTTGCAGTGTGAGCATTGCTTGCTATACTTGTGCTAAGTCTCAAATTAATTGACAATAATGTATATAAATTTTTAATACTAGTATATCAGATTACCTTAGATTGCAGATTGTTTAAAAATAATTTCACTGTAAATGTATTATATTTAGCTTAAATTTGATTTTCTAACATTTGATGAGGACTTAATTTAGCGGGTGTTCACTCCCCGTTTTGTCCATCTTAATGCATGTCCCTGTTGGTGGTGTACTTGATTTAGCGAAAGTAGTTTTCCGCCAAAATCGCTAAAATAAATCCCCAGTAAAATATAATACATTTACAGTATTATTTTTGATATATGGTACGATCTTGGAGATTACATACAAAGTCATAATATATTTCATGATAGTTATGGATTTTGATGAAACAAAGTCTGTATACCGTTAAAACAATATGTTAAATGCAAAAAACCTGTATTAACCATAGTAAATGAAAAAACTGGAGTTATCTGCAAAAGTGAGAGATTCACTTCCTGAAATATTGCAAAACACAAGTATGCTATCCATTTGTAAATGAAGTAATATGTTTTAATCCATTATTAGAAACCAACGGTCGGTTGCACTTCTTTCCACAGTCGGTTGCACTGCTTTTAGAAAGAAGTGCAACAGACCATGGATTTCTGACAATGGTTTTTATCTAGTCCATAAAGGTTGTGAGTATTTGTAGATATCATTAATAATGATTATTTTGCAAAATATTAAATACTTATTGCAATTTATCTGCTGAAAAATACATAAGTATTTGCATGTTTAATTAAAAATATTTGCTTTCTTGTGTAGAGTCAGCCACAGGTCAAAGAACTGAGAGGGTCATAGGGCTTTTTCATTGTAACACCTGTCAGTGTGGCATAATGATTCGTGTTACACTTGTAATTGTTGCTATTCATGAAATACAAGTTTCATCTACTGTGCAATGCATATACTCTGTTACCCAGTTTTAGGGTGTTGTAATTTATACAAATTGTAAATAAATTAATCATCTCTTGATTGTTTTTTGTTGTTGAAAGAGGTAAAGTCATTCAAAGTTTTGGCACCAAAATCCATTCAACATGAAGAGTTTAAATAATGAGATGTAATAGTAATGGTGAACCATTGGTTAGCTAACAATGATGCAGCAATGTCATGCATGGCTTTAGCAAGTAGATATTAATTCTCTGGCAAACTTTCTATAAAACAAGACATTAGTACAAGACTATAATGAAAATAAAGTTCAATCCCTGGTCAATCAAAAGTTTTAGTGAAGTTTCAATCGTGAAATAAAAATCTGTATGGGATTTTGTGAAGTTGACAAATACTTTGGTGATGAATAAAATTCATTATATAACTCAGAGTTCTCTGTTCAGTCGAAACTTGCTATCTGTAAATGACAAAAGTTTCAAATTTTGTTGACAATCCACATAGAATAAATAGCTTTGTTACACCCACACCACTTTACATCTCCTAACCCTCTAAAGATCCACCATAACTAAGGAAAATAATTGGATCCTCCTGTCCTAACAATATGCACATCTACAAATGGCAATGAAGCATTAATGTACCAAAGTTTTAAGTCTGTCTGATCAGTCGTATAGGAGGAGTGTTCATGTACAATTGAGAGTTATTTTACAACCTACGCCCCTCTTGAATCCACCACAAGTTGAAAGAGAATAATTGATCTTCCTGTCCTGACAATATGCACATCTACAAATGGCAATGAAGCATTGTACAAAGTTTCAAGTTTGTCTCATCGGCCGAATAGGTGAAAAAGTGTTTATGCACAAGCTATTTTACAACCTACGCCCCTCTTGGATCCACCACAACTTGAAAGAGAACAAGGCAACGCAAGCGCCTGCATACCCTGCGCACACAAGATTTTTAAACAATAGCCAATAGTGACCTTTTGAAATCAAAAGGGTTACCCTCTCCATGGATAACATTTGTGAAAGGTTTATGATTCTCTGATGAATGCCGTGTCTTGTTCACAAGGATTTTCCGAAGTCAAAATGACTTTGACCTTTAAAATCAATAGAGAAACATCCACTCTCCATGGGGAACATTGGTGGAAGGTTTGATGATTCTCTGATGAATTTCTTTCTTCTATCTTATTCACAAGGATTCGGCAATAGTCAAAAGTGATCTTGACCTTGAAAATCAATAGGGTTCATCCTCTCTCCATGTTCAACATTTGTGGAAGGTTTGATGATTTCTGATGAATGCTGTGTCCACTAATTTAAGTCAATGAGTGACGTTGACCTTTGACCCTTGACCTTGAAAATCAATAGGGTCCATCTTCTCTTACATGGGCAACATTTGTTGGAAGGTTTGATGATTCTCTGATGAATGCTGTGTCCACTATCTTGTTCCCAAGAATTTTAGTCAGTAGTCCTTAGTGACCTTGACCTTTGACTAGAAAATCAATAGGGTCCATCTTCTCTCCATGGCAACATTTGTGGAAGGTTTGATGATTCTCTGATGAATGCTGTGTCCACTATCTTGTTCACAAGAATTTTAGTCAATAGTCCATAGTGACCTTGACTTGACCTTGAAAATCAATAGGGTCCATCCTCTCTCCATGGGCAAAATTTGTGAAGGTTGATGATTCTCTGATGAATGCTGTGTCCACTATCTTGTCCCAGAAATTTTAGTCAGTAGTCCTTAGTGACCTTGACCTTTGACCTAGAAAATCAATAGGGTCCATCTTCTCTCCATGGGCAACATTGTGGAAGGTTTGATGATTCTTGATGAATGCTGTGTCCACTATCTTGTTCACAAGAATTTTAGCAATGCCTTAGTGACCTTGACCCTTGACTTGAAATCAATAGGGTCATCCTCTCTCCATGGGCAAAATTTGTGGAAGGTTTGATGATTCTCTGATGAATGCTGTGTTCCATATCTTGTTGACAGAATTTAGTCAATAGTCCATAGTGACCTTGACCTTGAAAATCAATAGGGTCCATCCTCTCTCCATGGGCAACATTTGTGGAAGGTTTGATGATTCTCTGATGATGCTGTGTCCTCTATCTTGTTCACAAGAATTATAGTCATAGTCCATATGACCTTGACCTTTGACCCTGAATCATAGGGTTCATCCTCTCTCCATGGGCAACATTTGTGAAGGTTTGATGATTTTCTAGATGAATGCCCTTGCTTCTATCTTTTCCACAAGGTTCCGGACACACACACACATCCACACGCAATCCAGGTGCTAACCACGCTCTTAACTTGCGTGATCAAGATAGAAACTCTACATCATCGCCAGAAAAAAGCCTTGGCCCCCTTAAAAGGCCCTCCCAACCTAGGAAAAAAGGGGAAAGGGGGGAAGTTTACCAACAGTTCTTTTAAACTGTCCGCTATACACAACTACAAAATCCTTTCGCTTTCAAATGTTTTTAATATCAAAACTTGGTTTGAAATAACAAAGAGTTATCATGGATTTAGCATTCAAAAACAACTACGATGGATTGATTATGAGAGTGCAAGTTTATTTTGGCAGTTGTTGGGGCCGCTTCCAGATTACTACGTGCAGAGCAGGCCATGCCAATAGTCGGGTACCCAGCTAAAAACAACGTCTCCAACTGGAAGAGGGAGAACTATCAATGCATGCAATACATCAGTCATGAATAGAAGGATTTTTTCACATATGGTCACTCCAGGTGTAAGGTCAGAAAGGAAAAGTCACCGAGTGTAAAAGAAAAAAAAAAAATAAAAAGGTGGTCATTTGACATTTTAGCTCACCTGGGCCAAAGTTTTCTGATAGGAGTTTGTTGTTAGCTGCTGAGTAACCTTTCAAATAATTAGCTTCTCTGAAACTACAAGGCTAATTTCACACAAACTTGGCACAAAGCATTCTTGGGTATATAGGAGGTTCAAATGAAGGTCTCACCCTCTTCAAAGAGGAGCTTCGATCTAGATAATGAACTGGATACTGAATTTTAAAAATCTTCTTGGTCCAATTTTAAACTAAACTAAAAATGAAACATGTACCATTGGGTCACTTTCATACAACATTTTACTCAACATGACTCCAATATATAGTATTACATGTGTTCTTTCTTTGTACAATCATGTATATATTGGGACATGTCTAGTCAGGCTTTGCATAATACTGGCTCCAGTGGGTGAAAGGGATCGAATTAAGGTGGTTTAAATCAGAGGTCACGTAAACTCCTCGTCGGTGATCGAGCATGGAAATTTGGATGTTATGCTAGCTTTAAAAATCTTTTCAAAAGCCACTTTCAACCAAACTTGACATAAAGTATCCTCGAGTAATTTAAAAGACCTATTAAAGAGAAAATGAGTAGAAAATAGTGCAAATGAGGTGGACTTGGTTATAAGTTACCACCTTTCTGAATTACTGGATTTACGAAACTTGGGCATAATTAAGTATCATCATATAACAATATAGATTCAAGTTGATGGCCCATGGGTTTTAGAATGAGGCTACAAAGAGGGGGGAGGGGCTAAAATTTTATAAGAATTTAAAAAGTTTGTTTTCGGAGGCAAATTAAAACATGTCTCTCCCCATGCTGTCAGTTGAGTAGTTTCAAAGTAGTTGCGCTAACAAAGTTATTTATGTCTTGAGAAGTTTTGGCAAAATTCTAAGTTCAAAGGGCATAACTCCCACAAAATTCAGGGATCAAAATTTTGAGGTAATATGACAGGGCGCTCACACCACCTTTTGGGAATGGGGTGGGGCCGTTCTAATGGGGAAAATTACCATTATTGGGGAAAAACAACATTCACAAACAAGAGGCCCATGGGCCACATCGTCACCTGAGTGACTTGGCCTGGGCTTCAGACGTGTGATTTAAAAAGAATTTTCAATTCTTAAAACTGATCCATGTTCTGGAGAGAACATTTTATGCAAACTTTGATCCCCTGTTGTGGCGTTTGCCCTATTCCGGAGGTATGATCTGAATACAATTTGATTCTACTCTCTATTAAGGGAGCGTTAAGGTAAATGTTGTCTTTTTGGTCTTGAGAAGACAATTTTTTAAATATATTCAAATGTAAAAACTTTGATTCATATTGTGGCCCACCATACCCCTGGGGTCATGATTTGAAACAAACATGAATTCCATTATATCGGGAAGCTTTCATATATTTTCAGCTTTCCTGGTCCAGTGGTTCTTGAGAAGAAGATTTTTAAAGATTTCACGCTATTAATTCATATGTAACTTGGATCCCCTATTGGGGCCCCATCGTACCCCGTGGGTCATGATTTGAATAACTTGAATCTCCACTAAATCAGGAGCTGTCATAATAATTTCAGCTTTTATGGCACAGTATTTTCTTGAGAAGAAGATTTTTAAATATTTCCTATATAATAATATGTAAACTTTGATCCCCTATTGGGGCCCATCGTACCCCGGGATCTATGAGTTGACCAAACTTAATCTCCTCTACATCAGGAAGCTTCCATATAAATGTCAGCTTTCCTGGCCCAGTGGTTCTTGAGAAGAAGATTTTAAAGGTTTCCCTATATAATCATATGTAAAACTTGATCCCTATTGTGGCCCCATCGTACCCGGGGTCTGATTTTTGAAACAAACTAATCTCCTCTATATCAGAAAGCTTCCATTATAAATTTCAGCTTTCCTAGCTGGACACGTGGTTCTCGAGAAAGAAGATTTTTAAAGATTTTCCCTATATACATATGTAAAACTTTGACCCCCTATTGGGCCATCGTACCCCATCCCCCGGGGCTCTATGATTTGAAACAAACTTAAATCTCCCTCATATATCAGGAAGCTTCCATATAAATTTTCAGCTTTCCTGGCCCAGTGGTTCTTCAGAAGAAGATTTTTAAAGATTTTCCTATATAATCAGTTAAAACTTTGATCCCTATTGTGGCCCATCCCCAGGGGTCATGATTTGAACAAACTTGAATCTCTCTATATCAGAAAGCTTCCTATAAATTTCAGCTTTCTGGCACAGTGGTTCTGGACAAGAAGATTTTTAAAGATTTTCCTATATAATCATATGTAAAACTTTGATCCCTATTGGGGCCCATCGTACCCCGGGGGTCATGATTTGAACAAACAGAGATCTCCTCTATATCAGGAAGCTTTCCATTAAATTTCAGCTTTCCTGGCCTGGTTCTTGAAGAAGAAGATTTTCCTATATAATCACATGTCAAACTTTGATCCCTATTGTGGCTCCATCGTCACCCCGGGGGTCATGATTTGAAAAATTTGAATCTCCTCTATATCAGGGAGCTTTCATATAATTCAGCTTTTTCTGGCCGAGTGGTTCTTGAGAAGAAGATTTTTAAATGACACACCCTATTTTGCATTTTCGTAATTCTCTCCCTTTGATGGGGGCCTGGTCCTTCGTTTTGAACAAACTTGATTCCCCTTTACCCAGGATAATTTGTACCAATATGGGTTGTATTTGGCCCAGCACGGTTCTTGAGAAGAAGTCGAAAATGTGAAAAGTTAACAGACACCACAGACAGACACGACAGACGACAGACGAGCGGACAAAGGCGATCAGATATGCTCACTTGAGGCCTTCGGCTCAGGTGAGCTAAAAACTCATAAAATTTTGCTTTTCTTAATATTCTTGTTTTCAATTTATTCATGGCTTTGGATACACATAACAGAGTAAGTTAACTTTATTTTAAATATTCAAAAAGTTGTCCATAATATTCATGAAATGCTCTAAAAAAATTTATAAAGGGAAATTGGGAAAATTTCACTTTTAATTGGGAAAAAGAGTACCTTCTTTCAATTAGGAATGGGGCCGTTGAACGGCCCCATTTATAGAAAATTGAGAACCTTGTATGATGTCCTTGCATGCTACTTATCAAGTTTCGTAAAATTCGGATCAGCAGTTTCAGAGGAGTTGCATGCACTGATAAGGTTATATATATTCATGAAAATTTATGGCAAACATTTGCAAGTTTTTTGAAAATTTGCATATATTCCTATAGTAACTTAAAGGAATAAACCACATTTAAAGGGCAAATAACTCTTACACTTTAATTTGTGAAGTAAATAACAGGATTATGCCAGTAAATTTACCAATTTTACAAATATTTTAAATCACTGACAATTCTGAAGAAATTGGTCAAAACTATAGCAAAAACTCAGCATATTAAGCTAAGCTGAGGTAAAGGTTAAAAACAAGATCTTAGAGGCCCACGGGCCTTACTGGTCACCTGAGTTCAGAGTATCACTATAGCCCCAAGGGTTATGAAATCTACAATAATTTTCTGTTCTACATATCTAAGCCAGATTCTAATATTCTACAGCAGTATAAAACAAGATGTTTTCTTAAAACATAAATGAGAATGATCATCCTTGGGATTGCAGGAGTCCTGAGATATACAATTTATGTCCCCCTTGTCCAAAAAATGCTTTATGCCATAAAGAATAGAAATTATAAAGATGACAATGATCAATTGCTAACTAATAGATGACAAATGACAATCGACCTTGAAAAACAATAGGCGTCTTCCTCTCATCATGGTGATCAATTGTACCAAGTTGTATGATCCTGGAGCTTACAGTTTAGTCTGTATCCTGCCTAGAATGTGTTCCTATTAAGTGACACTATGACCTTGACCCGACTTGGACTTTTAACATAGGCGCTTCCTCTCATCATGTGATCAATTGTACAAGTTGTAAGATCTGGAGGTTACGGTTCAGCCTACAAAGCCCGGACAGACCCGGGGGGGGGGGGGGGGGGGGGGTCTCAACCTATACTTTTGGGTACAGACGTCCCGCTGAGATTTTCAACCACCCCCCCCATAAATATATTCAATATTTTTGAACCGACCCATTCATAATTTCCGTTGAAAATTCTGACCCAATCATATATTTTTATACCGAATTGTGACCATATGCATGTATAGTTGCCGCCCATTCAAAGTAGTGTATATTGTAATTATACCGGGTTTTAGTTATATTTCGGGAAATTGTCCTAAATATTTTTGATTTACAAACCTTATTAGAGAATGAACTCCAGCAAATAAATTGGCATATTAAAAATTGTCTACCCATTGATATAACAGATTGATGAAAATGGCACCCCCTTGATATATTTGACTTGTCAAAAAAAGCGACCCATACCAGCGCACGTCTGTGTATAGCAATATATAGGAAGAGGTCCCCCCGGGGGACAGACAGACAGACGGATGACGCTTATACCATAATACGTCCCGTCTTCGACAGGGTAAAAAATGAACGAAGAAACAAAGGTGGCTTTATTGACGAAGTTTATTTGTAACACTCAAACTTTCAAAGTATAACTAAACACAAACTTGTTTCATAATGGTGAAAATGGGACTCAGACGAAATCTAAATTTAAAAATAAATTAAAAAAAACCCCAAAAAACAAACCAACAAAAAAAGAAAACTCCCCCATAGGAAAAGGAAATCAAAATTTCCATGCCTGGTAATGAAGAAAAATGCATAGGTGAGATTTGCGATTACTCAAAATACATATTCACGTTTTAAGTATATATTGTATTCAATTAATTATACCGGTACAGATGTAGACCAAATGAAAAAGTAACTCAAATAATTAAACAGTACGAGAAATGTATTACTTTAGCTATTATTTCAGAATGCCATGCTACCTGAGATATGGATTTTGTTTATTAAAAAATAAAATTTTACGCGATTATAAAATTGATATTTTTTGTGCCTGCAACTCTCATGTGGCACGTTTAATTAAAAACATGCTGGCCGGGTGTAAATATTAGAAATTCCTAATATGAATTCGTAACTTAGTTGAACTTGGTATTTTAAATTCCAATAATTAAATTTTGCACACGGTCTCCCTATTGTTCTATTACAATTTTCAGGTTATATCCGTGTAAACCCTAATTTTATGGTTCATACTGTATAAACTGAACTTCGTACGTCACAATTCTATACGTCACAGACAAATGCAATCGGAACATCACTCGGCTTTTTCCGGAGAGGCCGTGTGATGTTCGATTAATCGGATCACGCTCGTCAATTTCCGTAACCGGTTACGGGAATAGCCGAGTAGTTACGATTGGTTCCGATGAGACAAATATTGTGACGTTCAGTTGAAGCTAAATTCCTACGACATGAACTTTGACATTTATTTTGTTATTCAGGGGCTTCGAAATCAGTTTATGACTTCAAATAGTCGGAAAATTTATTATAAGAAATGACTGTTATAATTTTCAAGTTTACCGGAAATTGACCAATGTTGCCAATTTGCAAACATAAATAATCCGCTACGCGGATTATATAGTTTGCAAATAGGCAACATCAGTTCAATCTCCGGTAAACTTGAAAATTATAACAGTCATTTCTTAAATAAACAAACATCACTGCAGAAACAGAAATGTTACCTTAGTGTCAGAATTGTTGAGTAGCTCAGTCTCAAGATACTGTTCGGAATTAATAAACCCCCCCCCTTTGGAAACGAGTATATCTCTTTACCTCAGAGTTTAATTCTCTGATGAATTTTCTGGTTTAGGTCATTTTAAAAAAAAATTAAGTTCTATTTTTTTTTTTTTTTTTTTTTTTTTTTTTACATCCAAAATCTATGATCTAGAAATTTCTGCAAAGATATATTTTTGTGATATTCAGTGAAAATGCAATTTTGTAGCTAGAACACCTTTATTGTAAAAAATTTAATAAAAATTTAGCACATTTGTAGATGATTAAAACTTTTAAAATGATTCATCTACCACATAAAAAATAACCAAGTTAATAATAATCGGTACCAAGATATATGAACTCAATTTCCTTCAAAGTAATGTGTTTTAAGTTTTGTAATCTTAGCCATGGATTGAAATCATCCAATTCTTACTGTAAAATCTTTCTAATCATCTGTTTGCTGTCATAAAATCTCTCTAATCATCTGTTTGCCGTTATGCAATAAGTTGTGCATTCCTCCTCACCGGTATTATCTCATCAGAAAATAACATCGTCATCTACATCAACACCGTCTTCACAGTGATAAATACAACTATTGTAAATATAAGGAATTGACTCACCATACATAAGGTGGTGAAAAATCCTTTAAAATCTTACCAGACATATGAAAGATTGAATTTTTATCGTCAGAGATTCCCTATGAACATGGGATGTAACTATTGTGGTAATGAAATGAACTTCTAAATCTAATGTGAACGAAGACAAACCACATGTGGTAAAAGAATGCCTTTTCCCCTGTCCTTATCCAACTCTAACTGGAATACTATTCATTGATTTTTTTTACCTTTGAAATTGAAATGGAATCTTGTAGCAAGTATAAGGCTGACAGATCATGAAGTTTTCTTTAACTCGACTTGTCAATTGGTCCAAAAGTTTTACAGATGTACTAGCTAGGTACTTATTTCCTGAAATCTTTGCTGCAAGGTGCTTATATATTAAAAACATTGATAATACTGTAGACATAGACATATTCAAATCACGAAGTCATGATTATGCGTATCGTTAATTTTGGTTTGGTCCGTGGGTATGTCAATCCACCGAGTAGCACGAGTCTGATATTCTGCAGATTTTGGTGTGGCCACGGATGTAGTGGAAATAAGCACCGCATGTAATAATGCATGTGTAGAGTAGTTGCACTGTTTGTTACACAGGCAGTTTCTGTTCTTATGTCATTCATTGTCATAATTTGGAGTCATGAGATCTTCAATACCTGAGGTTATTTTTCACAGTAAATTGCAAAGAGAAAGTGTCAGAATTATCGATCAAAATCTTAGAGCAGACTGTATAATGATCAAAGTAACTGACTAATCATTTGTCCCAAATCATAGAAAAAGATTTTTGTGTCAAGCACAATGCTTCTTGAAAAAAAAATTTCATTGTAAGCAACATGTTCATACCCACCCCTCATAAACCAAAGGTGAATACAAGTGGACTAGTGCATAAAGAATAAGCAAAAAAAGCAAAACAAAAATAACAACACGAGATGCAGGTGTACACGAATAGTAAAAACCCAGTCACATAAAATACGCACTAAATGAAATCTATTCTAAGCTGCTAACATTCCTTGAAAACTTGCCCCCCTTTTTCTTGGTATATCTCAACATAGTTTGCTGATAGGAGCAGCTATGAATGTAACAGAAAAAAAATGCCTCAGACGTCTAGAATACTTCTGAATCAATTTGTGCCACATTAAAAAAATTGTACAGCACACATTCTGCTTGGCAGATATAGAGCTATAAAGCTATACAATAAATACGTGACTAATTGTACACATTTTAATATATAAATTTTCATCACTTATTCCTTTTTTCATTCATTCATTGAAACAGAACTTTACTGCATTTTGACAGTTTAAAGCTGTAAAATAGTTTAATATGAAAAGGAGGCTGGGTGAAAGTGACAAAAAGTGAAAAAAAACCCACCAAAAACATACTGCACTATGAGTATGCTAAAGTGCTGCAGTTTATTGGGAGGTAGTAACCGTTACTTAAGTGCACAGAAATTGGTTTCCTTAAAGTACATGGCAAGCCATCTTACTTTCTTGTGTACAAAACATTTACATAATTCTTACATGTTGAAACTTGTAATATTTTAGAATCCATGTACTTAAATCTATCATTTCAACCATATCCAGTGAGTATCATTATTGCCTGGTCCCAGTTACTACAAAGTGTAGTGTTGGCGCAGTCTATGACATCATACACATTTTATTTTCACCTTTTAAATTAGCACAAGTATTTCAAAAAGTCATCTAGAAGTCGGAGAAAACGTAACTGAAATTTGAAGTGTACAGATAAATGTATCTCCTATCAAGTGAAAAATTTGGTAGTGTTTATGATTCTTCAATATTTCTACCAATGAAAATGATAGCGGCCATTTTCTCCTGAGTGTGAGTAGTGTGCGTCTGAATCTTGATAAATAGATTATGACCTTTTTCAATGGCTGGGAATATTTCATCAAGAATGAAATAAGATGTAAACATGAAAAAAATTTCATTCTTGAAAATACACGGCAGAATGAATTGCGCCACTTTACTCCAGCGTACTTCATGAGGCAAATTAGCGCTTCATGAAAAGTAGGCCGGCATAGAGCATTGCAGTTCATGCCCTCATGTACTTCTTAGATGAAGTTTTAGCTTGTTACTGTTAAAAGAGCTGGGGTAATTTTCGCGATTTAATCTTTTGGCATTTCACAATGGTTTAAATTTCGTGGATAGTAACGGCACTTTGCGATAGTTTTATTTTTGCAATTGTTAATATAATCGCGAATATAGTGAACATAAAACCCACGCGAATACTTCCCCCTTTACAGTATTTAAATTCACTTCAGGATATAGACCTACTATAGCACCATAATACACAAAATTGAACAAATCCCAACATACACCATAGATGTGCATTCAACACATTTGTAAAGAAGACAACTGGTGATAGAATACAGTACATGTACACACGGTTAAGATGAGTGAGTTCACAATCAAAAACTTCCCACCGCACATTTCCTAATAAACTAAATTTGTTCAAAAGTGTCTTATAAAATCATATTTGGTTCAATTTCATTGAAATAAACAGTAAGACCTACAGACCAGTCGCCATTACTTTTCACAATCTTCAAATCATTTTATGATATATTTATATTGCAAATATATAACGATTCATAAAATTTAAGAATTGTTTGTCATAACAATTACTGTAAAATTTGGAAGGAACTATTGACTTTTCCAAGATTAACAGTGTTTGTGTTATCTAAATTCAACCAGAGATATTTTTGAACTATTAAAAGAACTTAAACTTGAAAATATCTGGGAAATATGAGTTGGTAAACTCACTTTTGTCTCAATACTGTACATGCACAGGGAATTTTTCAGGAAAAAACACTTCCTAATTGTTTCATTTTAAAATTCATAAGGCAAAAACAATTTTTGTTTCAAAAAATAAAAACAGAATTCTTACAGGATATATAGAATGAAAATAAACTAAAATGGCATTTTCACAGATACATGTACTACACAAGACTGCACAGGTCACCCATGACGTCTCAGTATGATAGTGATAAAATATAATGTCATGCAGGTATAACATCACGCTCATGCATCCAAATGGAGACTTTGTCTTCTCAGAGCAGAATAAGACCGAAAACATTGGCCATCACTGCAGTTCCTGTAACTGTTAGGACAAAGGAGAAGCCCTCAGGTTGACCAATCAGCTGCCGAATGTAATTGATACAAAATCCTAACCCCGTCAGCGTCTTATCGGTATTTCTCTGTAATGAAATTGTACTTCTATTTAATTTTTATTCTCTTCTTTTCTGAGGGGGTTATTTTTCTTCTATTCTTTCTAACAATATCATTTTTTTTGTTCAAACAATTTTATTCTGGATAATTAAAGTTGTTTTTCTTAAATATACAAATGAACAAATTTAACTAAAATTAATATTGTCAGTTGTGCTTTGTACATGAAAATCATAGGTAAATTAACGAAAAGAGCAAAGAATTTTTACTTTGAATTCTGGAAATATTTGTTGATTTCCTTTTAAGTTCGACACTTCATTGAAATTCCCTAAAACATGACATATTACCCAAAACCACAGTCAGCGCTCATTACAGCGGCATTTAATTTACCGTTAAATCCATCTAACGTAGAAATTTTGTTGGTAACAAATCTGCACACTACTTATATTGCTTGATATATATAGGATCTCCCATGGTTCGTGGTTTGATATGATTATGTGTGCTACATAGTTTGTTGGGAATTAAAAAATAAAAGAACATTGACAGTCGCAATGTTTAATCTCATAAGAGATCATTTCTAAATAATATAAATTTTGCACACGGTCTCGCCTTCTGTTCTATTTACAATTTTTCAGGTTTATATGCCGTGTTAAACCACTAATGTTTATGGTTCGACTGTATAAACTGAACTTCGTACGTCACAATTCTATACGTCACCGACAAATGCAATCGAAACATCACTCGGCTTTTCCGGAGAAGGCGTGTGATGTTCCGATTCAATCGGATCAACGCTCGTCAATTTCCGTAACCGGTTACGGGAATAGCCGAGTAGTTACATTGAGGTTCCGATTGAGACAACGATATGTGCGTCAGTTGAAGCTAAATTCCTAGACATGAACTTTGACATTTATTTTGTTAATTCAGGCTGTCAAATCAAGTTTATGACTGTCAAAATAGTCGGCAAATTTAAGTATAGAGAATGACTGGTTATAATTCTTCAGTTTACGGAGATTGAACCCAATGTTTGCCCAAGTTTGCAAACATAATATATAATCCGCTACGCGGATTATATAGTTTGCAAATAGGCAACATCAGTTCAATGCTCCGTAAGACTTGAAATTATAACAGTCATTCTTAACTGAGAGGAAAAAAAAAAAAAAAACAATTCAGACATTTTACATAAGAAATTGGTTGAAAGATCCAGTCATACAATGATGATGTCATAGATGACGCAAGGTGCTTTTTATTTGTTGTTGTCGCGAGTGTCATGGAGTGTGAATGTTAACGATAAAATCTCCACTAGGGCCTATGTACTCGTACATCACCAATGAGAGAATTTTTATGTTTCCTGTGATATGGAGGGTTGTGGATCTTTTTATGTTAGATGTGAGTAGAGATGTTGAGTTTCCCCGGGTTCAGTTGATGCATGAAATTGGAAAGTTGATAATCCACAAAATGAAAGGGTAAATACATGATAACAGATCTTAATGTGTTTGCTTCCTACTGTGATCTATCAAATTTTTTAACATAAAGTCTCAGAAAGATTTACGCAGTACGTCATTCAGTTTCAGAGGAGGGGGTGGGGGGTGTTTACATTTAGACTTTCAAAAACATACAGTATATGAAAATGACAGGCCTGTTCGATCTTAACCATTTTCTTGACATATAATTAATTGTTTTCAAATTTTGACGAATTTGAGAAAATCTGTGCCACTTCCATTAATATTTTATTGGGAATTCTGTCACCCGATCCAGTTGCAATATACATTTCGTCACATGGCATAGGAATACATACTGTGGTGATATGAAAAATTATCACGAGTGATATCAAATGAATAAAGGGGTAAATATGTGATAAAACGGCATATTCGTACTTCGGCACCTGCATTAATTATCAGTAACAAATGTGCATTTTGACACTATATAAAAATCAAATATAACAGGAGACAGTGATTACCTGAGATTGTTGAACGACCAATTTAAAAGACAATCAGCTATGGGCAAAATTTTCACACTTTACCAATATTACGCAATGGATTAAATCCTTTGCCACCTTTGCATAAGACAGCTGCCCAGGTAATGTTTGTTTACAGAAAGCAAGGACAGGGTTTATCAACGCACTAATGCCATAAGTTCAGTGAGTGATTAATTGACATGCCATTGTAAAGACATTTTCATTGCATTATTTTCTTTTCTCTTTTGATTATTTATGCATTCAAGTTTTGTTATTAAATGTATGCAATGATACAAAACTGTCTTATTTATTTACGGATGGTTTATTTATGTCTGATGGAAAGATATCTATTATGTAGAAGGAAGAAACGACACAACCCAATGATGTATCACTGGTACCCTGTAAGTTAAATAAACATCGGATTGCCAAATCGTCAGACGAATAACTGATTTAAATATTTTAATTCTATCACAAGTTCTTTCTTTACTTTTAATAGAAATAGGGAGAGAGGGGGACACGACTGTATTTCTACTGTACTCAAAATGAACTCGAGGTGAATGCGCACAGAAATCGCTATTGTCTATTGTGCTGATGAATAAACAAAGGGGAATAAGTTGTACCAGTAAAATAGGCATATCATTACAACAGCAGATTCGTTATGATGGCAAAATGATCGGAAACACGTGGCCGTTGTAACGAGAGCTGACTGTATTATGTCGTACCGTTAATATTTTTGATCTTCTAAGGTAATCCATCAGTGACTCATTATCCTTTTCTAATGCCGGAAAATATTCATTCTTTTCCTCCCGCGCCCACCAGTTTTTCTTGGAGTACCTGTTTAAAAAAAAAACAAAAAAAAAACATGTATGCATCCTCGCAACATGCTGCACAACACAAGAGTAGTAAACATGGACCTAGCTAAAGAACTGTAGTTCCCGACTGAAATATTTGGATGAATGACTTGGATCGTCTGCTTAGACACTGCAGCTACAGTTCTGTAGTGAACACATTCCAAAGGACCGTTTCGAAAGAAAAGTGTTTTTCTTTTTATGAATAATCTCCATTTGCATTAAACTATAAAACATCATCTACAAAATTTGACTCTTTCCTATACAAAACTTCTTGCACCACCACACAATATTCTGGTCTTGAATCCAGGTACTTTATTTTTGTGCCACTCCTGATGAAAACTAATAGACTGCTTACCATTTATCTTTTGGAGTTTGTCCTGTGAAGTGATAGTGGTACAATTTAGCCCTGATGAATTTAGGGGGCTTATTAGGAAACGGATTATGTTGTATGAGATCTAGAACCTCTCTCTGTGCGGTCAATAGTCGGTAAATCAGGTGGACAAACCAGGTGTTGTGCTGATAGCTGCCCAGTGCTGCAAACCACATCTGCCAGTCCAAGCGGGGCTGATGGGGGGCTGAAAAATGTTCACACGTTATTCTGTACTGTAACAATGTTCAACATTATCTGTACTGTCAACATGTTTCACACATTATTCTGTACTGTAACAATGTTCACACATTATAGACACATGAAACATTTTGCTTTTAATATTAAATGCTAGCTGTAGAGTTTACAGCAAATATCCTTATTTGGCATTTGAAGGTTATTGTCTCCTTATAGTGGCTTGGCAGATCTTTGTAAAACAAGGCAACGCAAGCGTAGCATCCCCTCGCAACACAAGATTTTTAAACAATAGTCAATGGTTCCGGACACACACACATCCGCACGGAAGCGATGCTATATCATAAAATAGTCAAAAGTAACATTTAACTGACTTGTTGCATACAATGCAGTCTCTCCCTTTTTCAAATCTTACCCACAATGGGAGGAACTTTTGAAACATTTCCTGGCTTATAATAAAATTCATATTCCTTCCACCCTGAGTCTAGACTGTTGCTGCCCTCTATAATGACCTCCGGGCGACCTCCAACCCCTGTCATTCTGCAAAAAAAAAGGGGGGGGGGATAAAAAGAAATATAAGTGGAATATCTGACAATTGTATATATACATAAGGAACACAAACCCTGGGGTGTTTTATCAAATATTTAAAACTATACTTGATTGCACAGATGCAAAAAAGGTGGTGAATTAACATTAATTTACTTAAAAACTGACAGATATTAATTTTCTGAGAATATCTTTTAACCTGATACAAGAATTAATATTTATTTTTTGAATTTTGCAGAAGTAAATAAAAATCAATTATACCACATCAAAGCAAATAGGATTTCAACTGAAGCTTAATGATACAATGTACTGAAAAGTGGTCATATGCAAACAATGTTCCAAGATTCTTTATATAAAACAGGTCATTATATTTTCCAAAGGTAACAGTTACATTTACTTTTTTTAAGTGCACTAACTTCAATTCAAAGCATGACTGCTTTTGTGCAATAGATTACAAAGAGAATTTAAGCTAACAGTTCTAGTACAAGGACCCTTTAAAGACAGATTTATATCTTACATAAAAACCTGCAGGGAAAACACAGTGTAGAAGCCAGTCTACGTGGTCTCTCACCTTCCGTCTGGCATTTCACAGCAAACTATACAAATCAGGGCAATTTGGAAATGATATAACAGACACAAAGTCTGACTAAAGTCAAATGGAAAGGAACAGTCTAAATTTCATCTGCCATGAATTAACCAGTCAACAAGATAGTTAAGTATGCACAAATAAAGGGCATACGCTCTGTCATTTTCTCTAAAAAAAAAATTTTTTTTTTGGTCTCCTCGATATTAAACGTTCTTGTACTATTATGATTTCTGAAATACTAGAAGTTAAAATTTTAAATTGAAGTATTAATACTATACAGTAATATACATTTCTACAACTTATTGTTATACTTAAGAGCTGATTTTACAATAACCTGGAACTATCGTAATATGCTAACTCTAAACCAGACAGGGTAACATATCCAAGATTTAATAGTAGATATGAAATAGAATGCATGTGAATTTTAGATGGAATGTCAGGAAAAATCACATACTATTGAGGAACATTGGATATGTCCTTAGTAAGTTAATAGTTCCAAGGCATTACAGGCAGATATTATTCCCATAAATACGACAATGCAAGAAGTTGTATACAAAGTACTAGTAACCCATGCTAGCTGCCCTAAGATATACTATGTTGTTTCACATAATTTGATCAGCAGTTTTAAAATACAATGATTTTGTCTTGATATCTTTACCAATTGATATACTAGCCATACCCTAATGTATTCGTGTGTATAATTCATATAAATATAGTATGACTATTTTAATGGTCGGGAATTCTCTGACTGAAATGAAAATAGAATGTAACAAGAGCAATGCCAACGTAGCATTATACACCCGTCATGGCCTCGACAATGGTAAAATGACTATGTGCATTGTGACCTTGACCTTTAACCAGTGACCTTGACTCAAGTTCATGACACACCCATTGGGTTAGTGCAACAATTCGGCGAAACATTCCAATCCATGCACTCAGTGAAATGTTAAGGCCCATACAAAGATAAAACCACTATGTACATTGTGACCTTGACCTTTGACCAGGGTCATGGCACTTCCTTGGGTCCACGACAACAAGTCTGTGAAATATTATTCCAACCCATGTACTCAGTGAAAAGGTGTGGCCCAAACAATGTTCAAACTATTATGTGCATAGTGTCATGACAATTCCTTGGGTCCAGGGCAACA
>CAJDSM010001065.1:8760-24714 GCA_903981925.1 Ostrea lurida | reverse complement strand
TGACCAGAATTGACTCCGTGTGTGGTCATCTGACTCATCTATGTGTCAAATTTCATGAAGATTTGAAAGTGTTGTGACCATAACGCTCATTCTCTTGCACAGAGTTGTCGGTCCTTTCTCTCCCTTGCATCTCTGTCAACTCCCGTTTTACAAGATTTTTGTAAAAACTTTGAAAGAATGGAAAAACACCACTTGTGCGTGTTCCTTTACTTTGTAAAAAGTAACTAAGTGTATGCGAGTTATTTCCCTTTACTTAACTAGATCATTGTAAATAAAATTTGAACAAATATTTTTGTTATATTTAGATTACTATATATTGTATGATTCAATGTACCAAATGAAAACGTAAACACATGTTGTATATGAATGTGTATCTTACGTGTACGAAAATTCTTTAAAGGGACATTACTCATGCCCTTGCCATATCGAAGTCCTGAATATGTATTTACAGTCCGTCATATTTGACCAATTATCAGTGAAGTTACAAAATGATTTATCCATTCTAACAAATATTTTTCGATCTCATATTTTCGGCGAAAGTTCCATCGGCCGTTTTAACTGTATTGTGCAGGAGGAGCAAGCATTCACTATCGGCTGGTCACACCCGTTTTGATCATATTGACTTGATCTGGTAGATTGAGTAATCCGTAGTCGAAATCAGTATATAAAGAAGACCTAAAAGTAGGTTTTTGCATTGTGAAAACTAAGTCAATTGATTTGAATTTTTTGAAAATATTTATTGTATAATATATACAAATGGATTGGACACAAGTTTTTACAACTTACTAATCTTCTCCAAGGAGTAAGTCAATATATCGATCATTTGCAAAATTCTTAATTTAGAGGAAAAATACTACGTTACTATTTCACGGATACAAAACACATTAATCAATATCAGAAATGAGTTAATTCTCTAATGGAACATGAATCCCCAATTCCCACTTGTTATGAGATATTAGGATGGATTTAATGTTACATAAATAATACATCTGTTACAGTTAAATTCTCTTTTTCCAATCAATACTAAAACATACATATTATCTGTCTTTGAAGTTGAAGCCTGATATGGTTATTTGAATGGTTGTATACTTTTCAATGCCCCACTCGTGAATTTTCCACTTATGTGTTGCCTCTTACTACAAGCAAGGGATGCTGATAACTTATTCTAATCCAGATCCCCACTGAACAACGGCCGGATAAGCAAAAAAACTTGTAGGACACGAAAGTGAAATTAATATAATTATTATCTCAACAGCTCAATGTTTGAATTAGGATTGCAGGTGTTTCGCATATTTGCGATTTTGGCAATTGTCAGTATGAACCATGTCACTGCTATTCAAAATGGATGTGGGGCGTTTTTTGAACGAAACGTGACGTATGATGGGATAATTCCGAATGATGAGCATTTATATATTGAATCCATCACTGGACACAGTATAGCCCGATGTTGTTTGAATTGCCACCGCGGGCTATCCAGCTGTGTTGGACTTTTGTACAACAGAGAGAAAGCAATCTGCAAATTGTTAAAGCGAAACCTTAACGAGACCCACAGAGATCACAATGCCACTAAGGATGAGTGGGTATATTTCCTGAAAGTTGGAAGCAATGGAGGTTTGTGCATTAATTCTTGTATTTCAATCCGTATATCCGATGGCCCAATATTCAAATATTATCACAAATCATCACGTATTTCAATATATGAAAACGTAATGATTGAGAGCAATTACTATCTCGTAAATTAATGTCGAGAAAGTATGGAAAAAAAATAAGAATACCCTAAATCATTACAGGTGTATGAAATGATGGAGAGCAATGATCATCTAAAAAATTCCAAACACACCAAAGGTGTAAATACGTCACATGCTGTAGAGGACAATGCCCTAAAATCATGAAAATTAGCATGATTTGATAATAGACCGGTCTTGAAAACAACCCTCTAATTTTCTGCACCGCAGATTTTTGTGAGAATAAGTCCTATTTGAAAGTTTGCCATTTTATTGATTGATTGATTGATTATTTGTTGTTTTCGTCCCGTCGAGAATTTTCACTCATATTGAGACGTCACCATTGCCGGTGAAGGCTGCAAATTTAGGCCTATGCTTAGCACTCTTGGCTTTTAGCAGTGAGGGTTCTTTAAGCGTGCCACACCTGACGGACATCCGTTTTTAAGGTCATCTCCGAGGACCCGTGACATTCACACCTGTTGCCGAGCGTTTGGCAGTGGAACTGTCACTATCTATGTTAACGACTTAGGTCTGTCGCGGCCGGGATTCGAACACCCAACCTTCCGCATGCGAGGCGAACGCTCTACCGACTGAGCCACCGCCATTTTAGTAAGATATTTAACATTTGAAGATTTTATTGATTTATAACCAAATATTTAATGCAAACATTTCATTCAATTCATGTCTTGATTTCACCCATATCAATTATATCAAAATTTTAGACATAAGATAATCCATCCAAATAATTACCATTCAAAACATTTAAAATACTGGACATTTTAAAACATAATCCGTTTAGCCGCTAACAACCGAATATCATATCTTTGTTTTGATAATAAGACGGCATTTGAAAATTAGCTGGTTTTGAAAACAAGTCCCTATTGTTCTACCAAAACTTGAAATAAGCCGCGGCGTGATCAGAGTAGGGTTATCTATTTATTTCATCATTCTATCTGATTAATGGTTTTTTGGTTATGAATGGCTCATCTGTTTGTTTTTGCTCATGTAGCTAGAGATATTCATGTTTTCCCCTTTTCAAGAGAGCTTCAATGTTTAATACAGATGACTGAGATGTGGCGTGTTCAAACAGAATTTGATGGAATGATTCCTGCCAACCTTTTATCAGAACTATTTGAATACAAAGTGCGATAAAAATGAATTAATAACACAAATGATTCAAAAACCGATTTAGCTATATTTATTAAAAGGAAATAATATTTAATGAATATTTGATTGGAATCTCACTGTGTATTGATTTTCATTTCCCATGCAGCATTATGAGTAATTTGTACGTGCATTAGTAATTAATATCGTTTACTGAAATTGCATTGGACAGAGAAGAAATGAATGACTAACAATTCAAAATTGCATAACAGAAGATGACTAAATAGACATTTTGCATGCATATGGCCCCTGAAATTTTACTGAATGATCACAGGAATGTGATTGAATGATCAGTAAAACTTAACTGAATGTTCACCGAAAGTTTACTAAATGGTCACTGAAACTTGACTGAATATCACTGAAACGCGAGTGAATGGTCATTTAAATGTTCCTGCGATTCAATGAACTGAATGAAAACGGAATGGTAACTGAATTGTGACTAAGTTATCACTTTTCATTTCACTGAAAGATAAAATTCTACCCTGTGAGAGATATGCCCACTTTCCATGATAATACTGAGAGAGTTTCAAACGTAACACTTTGTTATAATGTGTCGTATTGTGTTTATTTCATTCATTGGAAATACCATATTCCAGGTATATGGTACATAATCAAACTTCCCATATTTATGTAGAAACATTCAATCATCACCGGAATATGATGTTTATGTTTCTCAACTGATTCAAAACCCAATACCTTGTTCTATGCATAATCAGTTTTTCAATCAGGGGAGGCTACTTAGAAACAAGCTGCTGTTGCCGTGTTTCGGCAGTCACGACTAATATCAGAAAGTCGAAAATTGTATGGTCGTTATAACAATCTAGTTAACCGATATAGCCTCTTTTAGGTCAAATGTTGCCTTTAATGGATCAATGCTGTCAGATGTGTTTTATACCAAATGCTAAACCGTTTTTCATACCCTGATGTTGACTACGGATTACTTCACTTGATAATGACCATGGACTCACGAAGGCTGTGACCGGTCGACAGGGGATGTTATTTCCTAGGTACCTGATCCAATCTCTGGTTTGTCCAGAGGTCACCCCGTGGGGATCCGAGTTAGAATTGGTCCCCAGCATCCCCTTGCGTGTAGTAAGAGGCGACTAAATGGGGGCGGTCATTCGGATGAGACCGGAAAAACCGAGGCCCCGTGTCACAGCAGGTGTGGCACGAAAAAGATCCCTCCCTGCTCAAAGGCCCTGAGTGCCGAGCATAGGCCTAAATTTTGCAGCCCTTCACCGGTAATGGTGACGTCTCCATATGAGTGAAATATTCTCGAGTGGAACGTAAAACAGTAAATAATCAATCAATCAATTGTCCAGAGTTCTGTGTTTGCCCATCTCGTGTTTGTGTATTCTATTTGGGACTTACAATATTTATCACTATTCGCTATCCTCGCCTTTATATTAAACAGTGACAGACGGAACATTTCGGAAATATATTTGTCTCGCTTTTCGCCGTCGTTGCAATAGTTGATAACTCATGCTGCAAGTGGAGTTGTTCTATGGATGTACTTGACGTTGTGTTGTCTCATATAATCGATCAGCTATAGGGCGATACTTAACGGACCTTATTTGACGATGACGTTGTATCAATCAGCTTATCGTATAAAGTTGGAAGGCAAAACCTATATTTTTCATTGACCGACGCCTGCTTGTTTTATCAAATAATTACCATCTAACTTTTGCATTTCTTCATCATTTTAAGTGTATTTTACTGTTGTTGGTTTAGGACAGATAAAATATTTTTCTGGTTCGTTCGCGCGAAATGAAAATTCGTTCACACGAAATAAATTCGTTCCAACGACATTGGTTTCATTCGCATGAAATAAAAATTCGCTCATACGAAATAAAAGTCGTTCTCGCGATTTTTTGTTAAAGGGACATGGACATGTTTTGAACTAAAAATGTTCAAATTTTAGATCGACATTCACAAAATTTAAAATGCTTCATCAATTTTTTTCTTTTTTTATTTTTCAAAAACTTTTCTGTATACAGGTATAAATTATAACAATACATTCACAAAAAAAATGTTTGATTTTTTTTTTTTTTTTTTTTTTTTTTTTGAGAGAGAGAGAGAGAGAGAGCTCGAGAGAGAGAGAGCTCTGAAAAGATTTGGTTCCATCCCCGGGGTTCCATCTGTTCCAAAGGGCATTAAATTTTTCTGCATCGCCAGCTATGAAATCAAAATAAGTACTAGTCAAAATCCATGCACTCTGTCGTACTAGGCTCATTGTGTACACAAAGGTCACACGATACTCACATTACGCAACCTCTATATTGACTGTTTTGTCACACTTTATTAATTTCTGTCAACCGCTCCTGAGTATTGTTTTTATTATTTATTGTTTCCCATGCAGGTTCTTTATGGATTTGAGTTCTGTTTGGTCTTTTTTTTTTTTTTTTTGAGACTACATCTCAAATGAGCTATAATGATCAATCCAGTTCAACAGAAAAAAATATATTTAACGAAACAGAAAGAAAATAAGTTCAACAACTGAACATCATACTACCCGTCTCTTCATATTAAGTGTAATTGTATCATGCTTTCGTTTTTCTTTGTTAACTGCTGTTCAGTAATTCCTCATACCCGCAAGGAGGAGGAGCTTAACCCGTGCTATTTTCCGGTTTTGGAAAGAGCCGTGCGTATTGTCCGGTTTTTGTAAGTTATAGGACAGTTCATAGTACTCCGATTCCTGTCGCGCTTCAGTGATTTCACACCTGATCGATGAGAGGTGGACCAACCTTTGCTGCCTTTTTATATGTTCTCGGACGATTCTTCATATTTTTCTCAGATCTACGCCAGGTGTCGCCATAATTTCATGTTTAATTTAGGCCGAGTCGCACGACTTTGTTTTCCATGGTCACATAAGCTTCAATATTTTGTCCTGCAGAACGTCTTCCGTGACAAATAGGTTGTCGATGAACAAATAGGGTTGCTTCAATGATTTTTGAAAACATCTACGATATTCTCTGTCATAAGAAATGAAAAAAATCTAATGTAAATTACTTTTACAAAATCAACGCTAAATACATGAGAGAGAGAGAGAGAGAGAAGAGAGAGAGAGAGAGAGAGAGGAGAGAAGAGACTATATGCAGAATTACGATATTCAGAATTAATAGGAATTTAAATGCTTATGTTCAAAATGTTCATTAAAAATCACTCCAAGAGATACGACGCTAGATACATTCATGAATATGTAAATATGAGAGAGAGAGAGAGAGAGAGAGAGAGAGAGAGAGAGAAAGGACTATGCATAATTATGATATGGAAATGCGCTTGTGTGTCATTAAAAATTACTCTACAGATAACATTAGCTAGATGCATTCATACATGTAAATATGGAGAGAGAGAGAGATCATCTTCACCATTTCGGCAATAATTTGTTGTCTATCTCCGATAATTGTTTCGAAGTAATGCAGCTAATATTTCTGTACAGTGCACGGTCGGAACACGGGAAAGGTTGCTCACACATTCCAAACAATGTTACGTACAATGCCTTAGTCCACGTGTTCATAACAGAAATGCGGTACCTGGACTTAGCCTCCATCACGCACGGAATATGACAGAGTGTTATAAATTGGTGGAGCTATATGATCAGTGATTAATGATCCAGTTCCTTATTAAACATATATTTTGGGTATCACATGACATTCTGATGGGTATACTCGTCGCTAGCGCACTCGTCACCACCATCAGATATATTGTGTATACCAAATATATGTTCAATAACTGTAACTTGTAATAGGAAGGGAGAAAATAGAAAACAATATACCGACATCGCGATACGACCTCGGGTCTCTGTATTGCAGGTCGGGTGCGCTAATCACTGAGCTATTCGGACTACCAACAAATGTAAACAGAACCGTAAATGCTACATATACATTAAGCTAGGCTTACTTTCGCTTTAAATACCCGGAATTCCAGTTTATACCCTGACATGGATATTATAACTTGTAAATTACACGATATCTTGAAATTTATTTCACGCATGTACTTGAAAATTAATAGGGACCGGCCTCTAACAATGCCACAGACGTATGCAAAGGTTGGTAATCCTTAGTGCAAGGATTTTCTCTAAATTGTGTTGACAAGTAGCGGACACACACACACACAATCCCCTCCGTAACTAGTTGCGCGAGTGGATAATAACCCATATGAAATTGGAAAACAATCGATTCTAATTTTCTTATTTGATGGACCACATAATGTTTAGTTCTCCTAAGATCTTTGAGATTACATTATTCCCTATTAGGTCTTCAATTTGGATCCTCGATATGTTTGTAGATATTGTAATCATGAGATGACTCGTGAATTAAATTGAAATTGCCTCTGATTATAACAAAATCTCCATATTCTTTCCCCAACAGACACATAAAATGATGTTGCAAAGGTTTCAAATTTCTCCTTGAATTTCATTATTTCGTTAACTCGATGGCGGCCATACTAAATTGTACCAGCAGGCCATCACCACGATAAGGAGTAGTTGAAGTGATTCATAAAACTTCAAATTTTGATTTTGGCTGTGGATTGCGAGGTTTACATGATCAAGTCATAGGGCTCACGGCACGCGTGACTGATAAACATAGAGCGGACAACTTACTACTCCCATGAACCTGACCCCACCTCTCCACGTTGTTCAATATTTTCTCAGATATATTCTAGTTAACCTTGATAAAGGCACAACCACGTTCTCTAGATCGGTTTTTAACTAAAGATTGACAATATCTACTATCATAAGGTATGTTTTAAAGTGGTCCACATAGACTGCATACTCCTCCTAGCCATCTGACACCACTTCTGGGGTGTCCAGGGGCCTGCTCTTGTCTATTTCTTAATTTGAATTGTTTGTAGGATTTATAAATCTTCGTTATCTTCACATTTACAATGAGACAACCGCATCTGGTACTATTTAAGGATATATTTCAGGTGCTGTCAGATGGCGACTCCCTACAATTACCATTGCTACCGTTATGACGACAACAAACTTTCCTGGGATGACGCCAAGGTGTTCTCTCTTTTTATCTTTTTTCAAATTCCCCAAAAGACCAAGGAGAAACAGGTTATGAACTCTTCACCCATAGCGATGTATTCTCGCTAAATGGCGATTATCCTTCACTAGCAAAAATATATAAATCTGTTTAGCCGAGAAAAACACTGAGGAGTTTATATATTTATGCTTCGCGTGAAAAAGAAAATGTGACATGTCCGATTTTTCCCGCAAAGCAAAACAAAAGTACTCACAATTTGAATTGTGTTTCAGCGTGCTGCTCTCTTACGCAACAATCTTTGAATAAAGAACTTACTTCACTAAGTTTTATTCTATCTAGGTAATTCCAGCCATGTCCAGTTTTTGTAGCACTTATTCGGCAATGCACGGATTCTGCCATTATCTTTCAAGAAATACAGCTAATTACCTATATATGGTACTTGTACTGTTTGGATAAACAGTAAGTTACAACCATGTAGCACAGACAGATGGTTAAATTTCTCATCTCTTTATTCAATGAGGCAAACATTGGCGGATGAAGATTACATCTGCATACATATGAGGTTTCTACATATGGTGTGATACGTATGATGGTAAAGAAAGAAAGCTCTATGTATTTACACAATCACATACCAAAAAGTACGATGTAAACAAAAAGGTGTTTACATGAAATTGACGTCGTAAAGAGTTAGCAATGAAAATAATTTATGCATAGACATACATATATTATATATATATATATATATATATATATATATATATATATATATATATATATATATATACCGGCGTTTAGAACATCATGATAAACTAATTGAAAAAGGTACCAAAATGAAATAATACAAATCAAATGTCCATTCAAATTATGGGCGCCATGATGGTCAGTGAGTATTGCAGCAAAGTTCGAATTATACAAACTAATGGCACCACAATTCATGAACAATAAAGCAATATACATATTACAACAAAATGAATCCAAAAACTTACATTTTGAGCAGACCTGGATTAACATAATGATGCAACTTGCAAAAACTTGAAGCAGGTGGAACACCCGCGAAACTTCAGCACGGATCACAATTGCACCTGAAGAGTTTGCCAAAAATATTAGATAACTTGTACATAAAAAGTAAGGCAATAACTCTTACATGTAACAGCACAGTACTGTTTACTTTCTCGCTAAAGGGAGATAATCCCGTTTTATGCCTCAGTCACAATTGGGCTACGATCCCCGTACCACCGGTCTACGATCGATTTTTGGTAGATTTCGCACCACTCCCGTACGATTCTGCCGCCCCGCTCCACGGAAATTTCAGTGTCTACGAGGGCTGCGATCGGTTTAACATTTTGTTAAAATATTTTTCGGGATCGTTGAAATCGCGGAGGTTCCAGAAATGGCGCGATTCGTAGGAGCCTCACACCACTCCAGTGCGAGGCTGGTGCCACTTAATTGCAATCGTACTGCCGCAGTGATGCAGTACGACAAATCGCCGGAGTGGTACGGAGGTAGCCGCTATGGTGCGAGTCTCGCGCCACTGTGGCACGACGCCAGTGCCACACTCGCGCGAGACGAGCGACATGTATACCAGCCGTCGCCGACTTGAGCAAAGATAGTCGTACTGGGGCAGTACTTAGCATGACCGCGTGGGCGATCGCCGTGGTTATCGTGCGACAATGGATAGTCCCAAATCGCCATTATCGTGCGGGAGTCGCCCATTTGTGACTGACAATATCTTGCGAGAATATCTTGATACAGGGGAAGTATTCCAAACCTGAGAAAAAAATCCAATTACAATATGATAAATTTTGATCTTCAGGCTGTATGTGAAGATCAAAACTCTTACCTTGTACAGCTGGAGACATCAGAAGAAACAGCGTGGGTGTTGACAAGTATGTTACCAGAAGTCGGTAGGTAGATACGAAATACGTTGTAACCCTGCAACATGAATTTTTTTTATAGTACTTGGCCTCACTTTAAAAAGTTCTCATACCTATAGCATGCTCTTGCGTATCGAATCATCTGGGATATTGCAAAGTTAGTCTTCATACTTATTGTATAATGTACTTGTAAATCTGCCATTAGAGTCAATCAAGTTTTTAAAAAATCCAAATATGAAGCAGATATCTCAGATTATGTGGTGTCTTTATTTCGAGTTCGTCTGGATATATCAAATGGACATAATTAAGAAAATTATAATTGTTCATTGATAAGAACATCATCTATACTTATAAACATACACAATCTAGACTTTTAACCCCAACCCCTCCATTGGTTTCTAAACTATCCATTTCTTGACAAATGCAATGATAATGGAAATCCTATAATTTGTAGAAGTGTGGACCTTTTGATAACCGTACTTGGGTAGGAGCAACAGATCGACAAGTTGAGGGAGTTTTAAGTGGATCTTTGGTCATGGTGGCAAAAAATCTCAGTCCTGGTATCAAGGACAACCTGACAATTCCTATGGTGAACAGAACTGCCTTACTGTCATGCGCAGTGGACATTTTGATGACGCTAGGTGTGGTGATGGAAAGGTTTTCGTGTGCGAGATGCAGCAACATATTTGAAAAATTCGAGTCATTTAATGGAAACAAATGTTTTCTTGTTCAGAAACATTATTTCATTAATTTTATCCGTTGTTCCGAACGTTTAGGGCCCAGAGATGATGAAAGAGAAAAAAATATGGAGGAAATTACCGGCGTGATACATAGCATATGATCCACCTCCGTGACTAAAAGGGGTGGACATCTGCATGTAAAGGCAAAGATAACGAACAGTTGATGGGTTGATGAAGGACCAGACGAAGAAGCCTTATTGCAAGCCTCGCGAATAAATACACCATTTCAACTCGTTTGATAGAGCAAATATCAAATCACGCACTAATATAGATATCCTCTATTTATCACACAACAGTACTTTTACCGGGTTCAATACATGGTTTCAGAAAAACGACAGGAATATATGGGACAGTTTCATTAATCATAAGTTACTATGGCATAATGTAAATTATCAAGGTCAATCAATAACAAAGCAAACAATTCCCATGAATTAGAAAGTAAATAAACAGAATCTTACACTTGCGCTTATGGCATATGAAAATCAGAAACTTATGAAATGAGTATAACCTGATTTAATATTTCCTAAATCCATTAATAATTAATTTCATATGCCATAAGCACTCGTTCAAGATCCTTTAACGATATAAAAGTAGAAGGGGTGTCCATAATTATACATGTAGTTCTTTCTATACTAATTATTTCAGGCATTTTGAAGAGAGCATACTGATACATTATGATTATTGATATATTTGTAATTATTCATATTCAATATATTTTTTTGAACAAAAATCAAACAAATGAAACAGATGTAAAGAGAAAAAATGGAAGAAAAAAATGTTCCCACATGGTAAATTGATGATTTTTTCATAGTATCTCGACTAACTTTGTAATTGGAGTAAAAGCTCTGGTAGGGTATTCTAAGCTTCCATTGATACGCTAAAGAAATTGCCAGGTCTGTCGTCTTTTTATATTCAGTTCATTATGATATATTGTTAGGTGAAAGTGCATCAATGGATGAGAAAATCAGACAGGGTGAAATTGATTTGATCTATGCCTCACCAGAAGCACTGGTTGGAGACCCAGAATGGAGGGCAGCATTTCAAAAGCTGAATGTCACTCTTATAGTGGTGGATGAATTTCATACTATATATACATGGTAAGTAATACTTGCACCAATGAAAGTTTACAGAGTATTAGAGCTTTATTTGTCGTCCCCTAGTTATTAGGGTTGAAATGATATATTGGTAGTACCTTTTCGATTCGATAATTTAATGCTTAAAGGTGACCCTTTACCAGTAGTAAAAAGAACCTTGATAAATCCCTATGTATTCAATGGTTGAAACCATACTACAGGTCAAGTCATACTTAATACCCTCTCTCTTTTTTTATCAACTTTCTGTTTTTGGGTAGAACAGGGAATCATTTGGGACATTTTATTGTTTTCATTCCTGTCCATGTCAGACTGAACAATCATGGGAAAACACACATTAATTGTCAAGTACATATATAGTAGGGATGGCAATCGGATGCAGAATTGCCAATCGGTTAACCGCAAGACGTTCGACTGATTACTCGCGTTAATCGGTCATATATTATATCTCTACTTATATTATGAGAGACATAGGTTGATGATTTTTTTCCCTTCTGTTTAATATGCACATAGAAATGGCAATGCACATTCCATACTATTCTTTTTATATGAGTTATAAACAATAAATCCAATAGGTTGAGGAAACGAAAGCATTTAATAATAGCTTCGCGTTTTGACGCTTGCTTTTTGAGGCTTCAGCAATGTCTGGTGTATTTATCAAATGTCATTCTTCGTTGATCTCTTAATTCTTCCATGATCATCCTTGTGCCAATTGGCTATTAATCGGGGAAAGCTGAACACCAGTGGTAGCACTTATCGTTGATTGCACCTCGGCGCTTCTGGTATGTGTACTGGTCCATATCCAAGAACATAGCCCACCACATTCTTTTTTTTTTCTTCTTGGGGCTAAGTTTCTGTATATAACACTTAGCGTACGACGAATATTCTATCTGTTTTTTCTTCGTTTCGGAAGGTGCACCGGATGAATTGAGTTTGATTTTGTCATCGGGTCCACCCTTCGGAACAGTTAGATAAATATTTGGAAGACCTCCTCTGGTCCGAAGCCTAGATCTGGGTGTATGCTCGCCACTGAATCTGGTGTCATCTGGTACGTCTATAGACTCTACAAAATCCGGTGTGTAGAAACTGTCATTGGGATGTTTCATTTTGATATTTCTCTAGAAATATTGCCTGAAATGATAAGTCGATTGTTAAGAGTCTGACATGAATTTAATAGATTTAAGGATTCTGGACAACTACCACCCCACCCCCGACAACTCCCCTCCACATACCTTTTGAAAGAAAATTGAAGTGAGGACAAATAAGGGGGGAAACCTTGATCATGAATATTCAGATGAGCACGTTTCATATGATAGAATAAACAACGCAAACACTCTCATCAACAGATACAGTCTTCTATATTAGGATGAACTTGTCTTATTTTACTCAATCATTGAGACAGATTTATGATAATGAGCAGTAGTCAATGTAACTCAATATTAAATTACCAACCTGACTTCCTCTGATGATGAGGAGTCTTTGTCTGAGGTTAGGACAAGGGTCTGAGCGCTGCTAATCATGTCGTTCAAAAGCCTCCCTTCCTGGATGCCATGCTGCCGCTGAAGGTGTAATCTGATTCTTGCTACTTTTTTAGGCATCTCGCCACAGGACACTGCCGGCATGTAGACGTAACCCTGTAGCGAAAAAACCCTATTCTTTGGTGGCTCTTGTTGGTGGACGGCCCGGATATGACGGGGTAAGTGGACAACGAAATTCCCGCAGATGTGACATTTGTGCGTTTTCTTCTTCCCGGTCTCTTTGCACCTTTTCAGATCTATGAATTGGCGACCCGGGAATGGAAGGAGAGTACAAGTCTGGGGACATCTCGTCGCCCTGCATGGGAAGAGTTGTTGTTGCAGGGGATTTGTCATTTTGTTGTGTTGCAGAGTGTTCAAGTGCATTAAATAGGGTACTTTTTTCTTTATAGTAGTATTTAATCATATTTCTATAGAAATTCTCCCAAAGAAGAAGACCGGGAAAAAATTGAACCCACATCTCTCAAAAGAAAACTTTGCCATGCAGAAGACTCTTTCATTTTAAACAAGAGGTATATGCTTTTTTAATTAATTTACCATAAATTGTTAAATATATACTACTGTGTATTAAATTGTATAATATGTTGTATCAATCTATAATCAGACAATTCGTTTGAGACTGACTATTTTATTAAATAATCCACACTTTTGTAAGGTTTTCATGTAGTTCCTTCTTAACTATTTGGTTTATCTGTAGGAGAATAAAGTTACAAAAACCAAGTGTAATGGAAGGTGAAATCGAAGATGCCGTATTGACCAATCTAAGGTAGCGTATGGCTTGTGTGTGTGTTTTACTATTTTTCTTTAATCTTTTATAATTACTTTAAGAAAAATAAACCTAAAAATTGGTGTTAATTTTTAATTATTCAGAAAAGAGGATTTAAGACCGCTGTGACAATCATTGGAAACCCCTCTCAGTCGCCAGAAATAACATGACCACCATGGCTGTACATTCGTCTCAACCGTCAGAATGCAGCACATCTAGGGTTAAGACCGCTGCCTCAGCTATCGAATACCACCCTCGGTCACTGGAATGTAGTATGAAGACCACCGCACAAATTCCTACGTACTCACCACAGTCGTCAGAATACAGTGTGTCTCAAGGATTTGTGACCGCCGTGGCAACTACTAAGTACCACCCTCCTCAGTCACCAGAATGCACGTCTCAAGGACTTACGACCGCCGCGACAATTTCTACGTACTCGCCACAGTCGCCAGAATACAGTATTAACGAGTCTCAAGGATTTACGACCGCCGCGACAACTACCAAGTACCCCCCTCCTCAGTCGCCAGAATGCACGAATGTGGACTTTTTACAACGTTTAGCTGGTGGTATTAATTAATTAATCTTCACAGGGAATCAAATGCCCTTAGCGAGTTGGTTGACTCTATGAGAGTTGACTTATTACAAACATCGATGCTTATCAATTACTGTAAAAGATTTTTTAAGAATTAATGAGATTTAATTGAGTTAATCCCGGCCCTGTACAGTGTAATGTTTTGTATAGCATTGTGAACCAATTGTGTGTGGTGTGTTATATTACAAATGCAAAGAAAGTTTAACTCTGACAAGACTTAGTGTGAAACAGATAATTGGTCATTCCTATTATCATTCACACTGGAACATATTCTATATATCAGTTGAATTATTTTGAAAATTGTTGTTATTTTAGCTATGTCTTAAAATTATAATAATAATCTTGAGGCCCGAAAATAAACATTATAAGGTTTGATATTTCCAACATTATTAGATGCTAAAGAATCAGTTACTTCTACGCATATCTTAGGCATTTTTATTCATTCAATAAACTGAAATACATACGCTTTATTGCTGTGCAAGTAAATGTCCGCAAAATTGCTGCCCATTTTAAAATACTTTCAAATCTATCTTCTAGACAAGGTCAACTCTCCATTTTTTTCTTAATAAAATATTTCATACGTGCAATTGTACATTCATTTGTGAAACAAAACACTGTAACAACCCTCTCTAGGACAAATAAAATTGGTGACAAATTCCAGTGTCAGATTTGAATTTACGATGGTATATTTGCACAACTTCAGGAGGAAATTTATGTGGGACAAAAGTAGAGAATATGTACAACATGTTGAAATTGACAACTATTCTATTTATTTATTGGGGGATGGGGTGTATAATTTCATTATTGAAATTAATAATTTGTTTCGTTTCATTTCGTCTTATTTTGTTTCGGCAGATTTCATTTTGTTTCAGTAGATTTCGTTTCTATTTGTTTTGCACTTTACAGGTACCCCTTGAATTTGAATATTTCACAAATATTTACAGCATTTCACTAAAATTGAAATTTAAAAATAAAAATTCAACCACCTACACTGCCCCAATTTTTTCTACCAGGTTGATGAGAATGATACGAAGAAACTGTTCTTAATTTAGAATGTATGACAATCACCTGAATTGTGATAACAAACACAACATTAAGTCTGAATTTCGTGAAATTAAAGTATTTTTTATTATGAAAGGAGTATGGTGGTAGGAATTAATAGGGTTTTTTGTCTGTCTTTTAAGGTATTTTTCGTATTAGGTTATTCATATGATTTATATATAGGTTAATTATTTTTTTGGTACTGAGATAAAAAGTATTATTTTTAAAATCCTTGACTCCAATAGTATTAAGGGTGATACATGTATATGTGATAAAGAATCTCTTACGGGTCTGAGGTGGGTTTTTGAAATTTCAAAATTATTAGCACGTGGCTGTTTTTTAACGTTTCTTTGGAGACCTTGACCAGATTAAGAAAACATGGCGGAAGAATTCCTGGTGAACTTGTAAGTGTATATAATTATCTTAAGTTTTCTGA